>WOGN01010984.1:0-10194 GCA_015342105.1 Leptinotarsa texana | reverse complement strand
AAATTTATTTTTGCAATGTGTCCTTATGTAGTAATCAGTAAACCCAACAATATTATTTTATTTTAACAAGCTATATAGTATGCTCTTTGGTATAGGTCCGTCATCGTTATTCATAATATTATTGTGATTTCTTATTTCTACACTCTCATAAGCATCTAGTTGCCTGTTGTTGTTAACTTGTCTAACTAATGTTAATGAACTGAAGTCTATGGAATGGTTTTGTTGCATTATATGATGGGCAAAATATCTCAGACAATACTGAACGAACTATAATGTCCTGGAATAAGTGTCAAATTAGTGTTTGGCAACGTCCAAACCGTCTACGTTACCATCGTTAAATTTCCGCAGTTTGGGCGTTGGTAGACTGGATTCATCCGAAACGTTGATGGAATTGTTATGGCATCAAAACATGTGAAACAGGTGAAAAATCTGAAACAGGTGAAAAATGTGAAACAGTTGAAAAATTAAAAAAATTGCTTGAATCACTGAAATCATTATATTCGGTTCCAAGTGTTCATGAAGAGATTTTGGTTATCAATTTCGTTTTCACATTTGTTCCAGGACACTTAGTAGTCACTTGTGAAGTTTCGGAAAGCAAAACCAGCCATACTCTTCAATTTTGCGCACTTTATAATTTTGATTGAAGACAAAGGAGATCTGACAGTTTTTCGAAATGTTCCGAGATCTTTCAAAAATTGGGATTCCCAAACTGAATTTTGGCCAATCGAGTATGCGAACATGTCGTAACATAATTGAGTTCTCTGCATTAGAGTTTTACTGCACTCATATCCGTAATTGGAATGAACATTGAAGAATCATAGTTTTTCGCGATGTATTGTTGTGCAATTGACAATAATGAAGACCCGCTGTTCTACTATCAAATATGGGAATAGAATATTAATGATATAAGATGAAAAATGGAGGTTCAGGTAAAGGATTTAAATTGAAATACTTTTTATTCAATTAACTCAAGACATTGAGCTACTCGATTCAATATTGAAGGATGTGAGAGTTTGTTTTTTCTTGAATATTGAGAAATGCATGTATAATATTCAATCGTGCAAATTTAATTGAAACTAAATCATCATCGATACTTTTTGAATGAATATATCATATGTGATAATTTTTATTCTCAAACGGTATCGAATGTTCAATCACTGAATCTAGGTCATAGGTAAAAGGACCCTACAGGATAATTCAAATTCGACCCCCAAAATTAACCTTTTTCATGAAGTTCAAAAAATCACTCACTAGCAGCGCTAGTAGTTCGGTAGGGACAAACACTGCCTAATTCTCATATAAACATATGGTAAAGTAGTACAATTAAAAAAAATGTTAACACAAGAAGATGCTCCTGAAGCAAAACTAAAATTTGCAACTGTAAATATAACAATGTTGTAACATTAAAACTTTGGCTTGCATGCCGTAATTTGAAAGTAACTGGAAAAAAAGCGAATTGATAGACAGGTTAGTATATAGAGTAGCGGTAGATTTAAACTGTAATAAAAGAAATTTGAAATAATTATAAATTTCAGATTTATTCCCGAGTGAAATATGATTCGAATATAGATGATAATGAAATAAATTCAATCAAATATAATAAATGAATATAATTTAATACACGTTTGAGGTTATATCTTATTCTAATCGATGGTAGTTGACTATGAAAAATTTACTATTTCATGTTCATGGCATACATATGGATATTTATTTATTTTTTGCACTGTTAAATTCACTCTCTCCGAAGCATGTATGTATTTCTTACATCTAACCTCATTAATATTAGGAAATACGTCAGAGGTGAAATAAAAAAACTGGACGACGGGGTCGGTACAGATCAAGCAATATTTTTATTAGAGACTCTGCCACCTTCATATTTTGGTATAGTGGTCACAATTAGAAATAAAGAAATATGGCAAAGATGAAATAAAAAAACCGGCCGTCGGGGACGGTACAGATCATGCAGTATTTTTATTAGAAACTCTGCTACCTTCATATTTTATTATAGTGGTCACAACTAGAAATGAAGAAATATGGCAGAGGTGAAATAAAAAAATCGGCCGTTTTGGGCGGTACAGATCCAGCAATATTTTTATCAGAGACTCTGCCACCTTAATATTTTGTTATAGTGATCTCAACTAGAAATGAAGAAATATGGCAGAGGTGAAATAAAAAAACCGGCCGTCGGGGGCGGTACAGATCCAGCAACATTTTCTTTAGAGATTCTGCCACTTTCATATTTTGCTATAGTGGTCACAACTGGAAATAATGAAATATGGCAGAGGTGAAATCAAAAAACCGGCCATCGGAGGCGATACAGCAATATTTTTATTAATGACTATACCACCTTTATATTTTGGTACAGTGTTAGGAAATGGAGATAAAGAAATATGAGAGAGCAGCAATCAAAAACCGGTCGTCGGGGGCGGTACAGATACAGCAATATTTTTATTAGGGTCTCTGCCACCTTCATATTTTGTTATAGTGGTCACAACTGGAAATAATTAAATATGGCAGAGGTGAAATCAAAAATAGGGCCGCCGGGGGCGGTTCAGATCAAGCAATATTTTCATTAGAGACTCTGCCACATTCATATCTTCATATCTTGCTATAGTGTTGAAAAATAGAAACGAAAAAAATACGTCACAGGTGGAATAAAAAAACCGGCCGTCGGAGGCGGTACACATCGGGAAATATTTCAATTAATAATAATAATTTAATAAAGAAATATGTCAGAGAAGGCGGTACGGATGAAGCAATATTTTCAATAGAGACTCTGCCACCTTCATATTTTGTTATAGTGGTCACAACTGGAAATACTTCAGAGGTGAAATAAAAAAACCGGCCTTCGGGGGCGGCACATATACAGACATATTTTTATCAGACACCTGGCTATTACCTTAGTGAATATTTTGGTTTTAATTACGACTTGTTGGAAATAACAGCAAACTGTTATATTTTAAGGCCATCCATGGCACTTATTTCATTTGGAGAAAATTGATCCTATGCTGCCATTTCGAATGATTGTTGAAAAATTAATGAATTTCATATTCAATTAAATGGATGAAGAATATGTAGAGGTTTCTATTTGAAACTCTTGACTTTTGTTCATTTCCGGTATAGATCTTAGAGTGTTTAATTATAAAAAATATCGGCTTCAGTACATGTACACTGATCTCGTTGTCACCCAGTATAGGTATGTCAAATACCGCCTATACATCAGTAAGATGGAACCAGTGTTCACTGTAATGTAGCAATACGACAATTTCTAAATGAAACTTTTTATGGATAATGGATAGGGCCTTACTCAGAGTATTCCATGCCAGCGTGCTCACCAGATTCAACCCCAATGGATTTCTTCTCAAGCTGTTTATTGAAGAATGAAGTTTGCAAACATTGTTCTTCTAGGGATACGTATAATTTCTAAACTCTGAAAACTAATTATCTGAGGGCCATATAATATGAGCACATTACGAATGCAGGCGAGGATAATGAGGACGTCATAATGAGGTATAAAATATATTTTTCAGATAACTGTTTGATCTTTCTCTTGAAGATGGTCATTTGGTGATCAAAGCACGTGTCGAGGTGTTAAAAATAACAATTTGGTGTTGGAAAAAAATCCAGTTATATTCATTCCTACACCAAAAGTTCCAAATAGTGCAGCACATTATTGAAGTTGTTTTATTTTAATGAAATTAAAATTTTGATTTGGCTAGACTCTTATAATTATCATTGTTTTCATAATTGTTTTTTATTTAATGAAATAGTACAAAATTTTGATTCTGCTAGACTCTGTTGTTGAGTTGAAATCCCCCTAACTCAATGTATAGAGATTTTTCTTATCACCTCAGGTGGATTCAGGCTCTAACACAGACTTACCCAGAAACAATTCTGAATAGCAGATGTATCTGTGAATAAATTTTGGAAATACAATAGAAATATTAAACAGTTTGCTAAAATGTAAAATCTAAATTCTAAATACAAATTAAATAGTGAGAACGGCAAATTACCCTAGAAAATGTTCTATGCTACACCAATTTAGGTTATGTGAATTTTGGAACGTACTATCAATTTATAAAATGTCAGTTAATTTCTCCTTGACACTTTCTAGTTTTATGCTCGAAGAAACTTCATAAATTTGATTTTTGTTCAATTGTCCAGTATTTCTTCTTGGACAAATTATTTATTTATATATGCATATCTTTTATTTATATTCGATATGGAAAGAGGTAAATATCTGATTTTCCATTAGTGTATTTTGTGCAGTAAAAATCTCGTATTCATTAGATTTTTCTCGCCTCTACTGGAAATTCTCCAAGTAAAAAATTTCATGATGAGTTCCTTTATTGGAACTAGCTTATACAGGTTAGTAATTATTATTTATTCTATATTTGTTAAATTTTATATTAATTTCAATTCAATTCTGGGAGAAAAAATTCTTGTTGTTGTTGAAAAAGTTGAAAATCCTCTACTTTTATTCGTCAACACTCCAAAAAAGGGGCAAACCGCGGACACGTGTTTCTGGCCATCGGCCTCATCAGCAGCCAAGTGCAAACATGGGCAAAACTTGTTTGCCGTAAATGTAAAACAACACATACGCACGGAGTCAAGAACAGGAGCCAATTGCACATTTGCGGTTCCAGTTAGAAGACCTAGAATTTCCAGGCTACATCTAATATGACCATGTAGGCAGCTATAGATACTTGTGTGACATCCGGGTCCAGAATATAAACAAAGTTATAGATGCTATCGAGTGTGTATGATATAAATCAAAAAATAGAACCCATGTTTCAAATTTTTTTAATGATCCATTCAAAAAACAAAAGATGGGAACTTTTAAGGAAAAGCACTGTAGAACAGAGTACGAAGTATCTCTTATTTATCATAAATTTGTATTGATTTACGAATAGGCCCACGATTTGAATTTTATTTATCTTAATTTTTTGATATTATATTGTGATATAGTTCAGTTTTGATTTACTACGATATTGTGTGATGTGAATGTCAAATGGCTTTCGATATAGATTTTTGAAATATTTTGAGTTTTGAGATTGTTTTGTTGTGAAATATAGTTTGCGTTGATGTTGACTTATGATATAATTGCATTTTTCAGGATGTGATTTACATTTTGTTTTTTCTGAGATTAAAATAAGTAATATAATTCAGTTTGCATTGTCATTCATTGGTTATAATTTTTTATATATTTTGCATGAGGCGGTTTCAATTTTCCATCTGCCATGTCTCTTTATACTACGATAAACTACAACAAAATATGAAAATGACTGGGCCTCTAACAAAAGTATTGTTGTATCTGTACCACCCCTGACTACCGGTTTTTTGATTTTACCTCTGATATATTTATTTATTTCCATTTTTTAACACTGTACCAAAACATGAACATAATAAATATATTTTGCTGTATCGCCCCCGACGGCCGGTTTTCATTATTTCCAGTTGTGACCACTATAGCAAAATATGAAAGAGGCAGAGTCTCTAATAAAAATATTGCTGGATCTGTATTTCTTTATTTCCAGTTGTGACCACTATAACGAAATATGAAGGTGGCATAGTCGCTAATAAAAATATTGATGGATCTGTACCGCCCCCGACGGCCGGTTTTTTGATTTCACCTCTGACGTATTCCTTTGTTTCGATTCCTTAACACTACACCAAAATATGAAGGTGGCAGAATCTCTGCCACAAAATTGCGAAGAATTACAAGCGCTTAGCTTGAATCCAGAAGTAACAGCTTTCCTAGCGCCATCAGATGTGAAGAAGGACAAATTTTTGTTCGACATTCAATCCTTTCTGGGCAAGATCATTAGTGGTTTGGGATCGGCACCGTCCTTGTGTCTAGAATCCAATGAAGTAGGGGGCATGGACAATAAGGTATCAAAATTAGTTAATACGGGAAAAATTTTGTGTGATGTTCACTATTCACTCTCTAACCATCATAAATTTCTACTTTATCCCCACTTCAATACAAAAATCCAGAAAGTCGCTGCCAACCAAACCCCAGATAAGTTTTTATTTGGGGAAGATTTTGCAGAAAAATGCAGGGCTGCAAAAATTTTTGAGAGTGCGGTGAAGGAAATCGAAGCTATCCCTTCGACCTCTTCGACGCCGAAGTTGCAAAAGTAAGTGGAAGTCACAGTCAAAGCAGGTAGGGGGGAGAGTCAATCAGAAACAGCCTCAGAGACCCAGTTGGAGACAGTCCCAAAAACCGTTAACCAACAGCAAGGACAAATATCGCAGACAGAAATATGCTGGCAGAATAAAGAACTTCTACAAAGAGTGGGAAAACTTACGGATAATCAGCTCATTCTCAGCTGGGTCAAAGGTTATAAAATTTCTTTTGACAGAACACCATACCAACCTAGGTCTCAAAAATCCATTAAGTTAAATCATGAAACAGAATAACTTTATTCTGCAAACATCAACTCTCTCATCAAAATAGGTGCTGTAAAGAAAGTGAAAATGTGCAAAGGCCAATTTTTATCACATTATTTCCCGAGAAAAAACCTGAAACAACTGAACAAATTCGTGTCAGTACCACATTTCAAATTAGAAGATACTAGAATGGCCAAACATCTCATTTCAAAGAACACTTTCCTTGCAACAATAGACCTAAAAGACGCTTATTTCGCAATCCCCATATATTAAAATCATAAAAACTATTTAAGATTCAAATTCAAAAATGATTTTTATGAATTTCAAGTGTTATGCTTTGTACAGCCCCTTATGTATTTTCTAAACTCTTGAAACCAATTTTGCTACATCTCAGAAGCAGAAAACTAGTTTTATAATAAACAAAAATAAAAATATATTGTTTCCCAGTCACGAAATAACATTTTTAGGTTTCATTTTCAACACAATTTCTATGAAAATGGTTGTAGCCACAGAAAAAAAGAAAAACTTAAAATATTTCTATGAGATCTTCGTCAGGGAAAAATAATGAAAATCGAAACATTGATAATCAGAAAAACGTTATTGCACCAAAAAAATACATAACCGAACTTTTCACGGATGCATCTCTTACAGGGTGGGGAGCTTATTGTAATAATCAAAAAGCAAAAGGGTGCTGGAAACCTGAAGAAGTAAAACACCACATCAATTACCTAGAGTTATAAGCCTCTTTTTAGAGACTCAAAAGCTTCACAAAAGATTATTTCAACTGCCATATCTTACTACGTGTAAACAACACTATAGCCGTATCCTATATTAATAGAATGGGGGGTGTAAAATATAAACATTTGAATGAATTAACTAAAAAGATATAACAATGGTGTAAGCAAAAACAAATAATGATCTATGCGTCTTACATTAATTCGGAAGAAAGTCGTGAGGCGGAAAAAGAATCAAGGCTACAAAACTTTGAAACAGAGTATTGCCTCAACCCAGAGGCATTTCAAAAGCTTACGCGAAAATTTGGGAGCTCAAAAATCGATTTATTTGCTAGTTATTTGAATACAAAATGCAAGCAATTCATTTCTTGGCATCCCGATCCATACATCATAGGAGTTGATGCTTTTACATTCTTCTCCTGGAAAAATTTGAAAGCATGTATATTTTCACCTTTGTCACTGATTCCAGGAAAATAGAGTTCTCAGGAAAATAGAGAACGATAATGCAGAAGTCACTGTAGTTTTTCCAATGTGCAAATCACAACCATGGTTTCCCAAACTGGAATCTATGATTGTTTTTGACATTTTCATATTTGAGCAAAAACCCTCATCACTTATGTTGCCTTTCAGAAAACCCCACCCGCTTTGGAGGCAGCTTATCCTGGGAGCAGCCATTTTATCAGGGAAGCCTTCAGCAGAAAGCAGATTCCTACATTGAGTCATAATACTCAAAAACAATATAACTCAACTTATATTGAGTGGTAGAAATTCTGTAAGGGTGAAAAAGATATATTCCACTCAGAAACTAAAAATATCTTAGAATTTCTGAATAGCGAATTGGAAAATGGGGCAAAGTATTTTTCCATAAATACCAGCAGATCGGCTCTAAATCTAATTTCGGACATCGAATATTCTAATTTTAAAAGATAGAATCGAAATTCGTATAACAGACATCCTTAAAAATGGCCTTATGGCCTTATGGCCTCCACCATAACAACACAAAAATCAAAACAATAAAAAATCTTCGAAGAGAAACTAATGAGCATTTTATTTTGACAATTAAGATAAAAGAGGGTTTGCGACAAAGTGGCGTGGATACTGCCATTTTTAAAGGACACAGCACGAGACACGCTGCTTCATCAGCGGCGAATAGGTCGGGGATGAACATAAAACACATTTTTTCGGCAACAGATTGGTCTAAAAGGGCAGATACCTTCAATGAATTCTACAACAGACTTTTGGTTTCAAACGACTGTTTTGCGAATTATCTAATAAAAAATTAATTTATCGTCTAGTGTTGAAATATTGTATTATATCATATTGTAATTTCCTTTTGTTTTTGCAGTTAATGTTTACTTTTTGTGGAATTCGAATATATACTATTACCCTTAATGTTGCATTACATATAACTTTTTCTCTACTCAGCGAAAATGTTTTTTATAAAATGAGGTCATGTGGACATCCATTACCTACAAGTTAAAGGTCGCCTTAGAATCTTTAATCATCTACAAGGTGGTAAATCTATTCGAATGTGACCAAAGACTTAACCTGAGAAAGTTCAATCCAGACTATACCAGCATTTTTAGGTTTAGTAATAATCAGAGTGATTTCTTCAGCATGGAGGTCATATGCTTCAATGAAATATCGCAATCGATTAACCAAAATATTCGGGTCCTCCAAAATGTTGATTGCTTCAGATTGTTTCTCCAATGTATCTTTACGTATTGACGACCTGGTTTCAGACTCACCCCTTGATGTATCTTTACGTTTAAATTTGATCTTAGTTTTGAAAAAGAGTTTGATAATTTCATTGAATTTCTTTCTACCGACTTCCCTCCCAAACGACCTACAGTATCACGGTGAGCAACATTGCGTCCCAATATATTGTAACAAATTAAAGAAATAACTGTCTTAAACAAATGTATTTTCAATAATATTTCACTAATCACAAACTTACGCCTTAATTTATTTCCACTATTTGAATTCCTTGTTTAACCGCTCGATTCACTTTATAAACTACCCCATGAGTCGCGAAGCCGGACTTATATATCGATAACGATCGTTTATAGAAATCTGCAGTCAGTTCGTTTCTAGAGTTTTACCGGCGGTTACCGACTGCATACTTTCGCGGTGACGTCATGTGTTTAATAGACGATGTGTTTTATCATGCAATGAGTGTAAGCCCCTCATTTAATATATATTAAATCAATCGAAAGTAGACCATATCAATTCATTTGAAGTTTAAACAGCCTTGGATGTGTGCCTAAATCAGAGCTACCTACAGTTCGACAACAAATTTTATAAACAGAATTCAGGTGGACCCCTTAGTCCACTTTTAGCAAACATATTTATTTTTGGTACAGATATGTAGACGAAATTCTCGCCTGTTTCAGAGGTACTACACGACAGCTAAACCAATTTATAAGATTCATGAATAATCTCAATAGCAACATTTAGTTCACACTCAAAACAGAGATAGAGGACCAGATAAATTTCTTAGACCAGACCTGACCATTACACACAATCAGAATAAATTTGAGTTCAATGATTTCAGAAAACCTAGCTATACAGACATTACCATCCCAAGCGATTCTTTTCATCCAGACAGTCATAAATTAGCAGCACACAATTCAATGTTGCACAGAGCTTTCTCACTGCCTTTGCTAACAATCTAGCTGAGGAAATTGATAAAATTACACAGATAGGTCATAATAATGGTTTCACCGCAGATACTATCCAGAAGTTAGTCAGAAAACAAAGCCGTAAATTCACTTACAGATTAATATACCCTCAGATCCAACAACCAGAAATCTAACATATTTTGGAAAAGGAATAGAGATAATTACGGGTTTCTTAAAAAAAACATGTGGAAGTGGCATTCAGACCACATGCCAGGTTATCTGATTTCCTTTTCAATGCCAAAGATAAGGTAGACAAGTTGGAGAAATCTGGAGTTTATAAGCTTAAGTGTCCGGAGTGTAATAGTGTTTATGTGGGACAATGTGGTCGAAATTTCCATGCTGAACATGAAAGGTACTTCAGACTAGAAAAAAACGATTCGACGTTC
>WOGN01010982.1:0-10195 GCA_015342105.1 Leptinotarsa texana | reverse complement strand
TCCGAATCGGTTCGGAGAAAACCAAAACACTTTGTGAACGATACTAGAACGATTCTAACTGAATCAAAACACATTTTAATAACTGCGCATGGTCGAACTGTACAGAATTGTGAACCAAAACAAACCTATCGAATGACGGTTGTGTGAAAATCCAGCCTTATCCTTTCAAAACAAAACCAAAACGGAAGATGATGGAATGACATAATTTGAAATTATTCATCGAAACAGAAGTTGCATTTGAAGTTTATAAGTCACATTCAAAATTAGGAATGTACACAGAACGTAGATACTGAAACCAATTTTGGAGAAGCTACTTTATTTTCCCTATGAAACAAATCGGTGAACGCCCAAACATGGATCGTCTTTCACCTCTGGAAAATATTTTTAGTGTTATTGGTAGTTTACCACAAGGTCACGACAAACCAGTGAAACATGCAATATACAATGCAGTTGCCATTTTTGTATTATTTTTGTGTTGTGGAGCTGGGTATGCTGTCTACATGATTCTGGAACCATTCATCAAACCTCTGATTTGGGCAGTTTTAGTTGGGTCTGCGCTCCATCCTCTGAAAAGATCGCTACGATATAGATTTCAAATGTGGTTCGAAACTCTAGAATCTACGAAGACTCCTATGGTATTCGGTATCGTTCTACTTCCGATTAATATTGTCGACAGTATATCAGAGATTCTTTGTAGAAATATGTGGAAGAGGTTGAAAGTTATATTTGCATCTGTAAGTGTACTTATAATTATGAATGTAATGTATCATTACACTCCAAAATGTATTATTTCAATAATTTGGCAGTTGATTTTAAACACAAACAGTTGTCTGAAGTTCTTCCTAGATAGCTCATCATTAGGGACAGTACTTACAATTGTCTTGGGATATTCTATTATATTATTTATATTTTGGAAACCTGAAAATAACCTCAAGTTTCATTATACTTCCATCCTAGTCTGGCTCTTGTGCTCTTCTTGCCTTGCACAACAATTTGGATCTCTCCAAGTTCAAGTATTTGTATTCTTGCAAGTTATTATCTTCGGTGGATTTGTCTCGGAAGTTTATACCATTTATAAGACAAAGATCGACTCAGGATCGTCAATATCAATAACCGAATCTCTTTCAATTGCATTCTATGCCGATAATAAAAGTTGTCATAAAAGTTTAAACGAAAACGAGGATGTTACTGAACAAGAGGGATTCGACCCGGCTACGGAAAAAATAGAAAGCGAATCAAATTTTAAGGAGGCACAAACGAGTACATCTCAACATTCGAGAATGTTCCATTCGGATCATTATTTCCAACAATCAAGAATAAGGTCGTATGATGAATCTCTCGATTCTAGTTCAAAAAGACCCCAATCGCAACCGCAGTTGATGTCTTCCAGCTCCATACTGAACTTTAGCGGAAAATTAGGTTCATCTAGGGGCAGTTTAGTCGAAAGCGAATTGTATGAAAGTACTTTCTACTTGTTTTCTGTATTATGGGCTTGTATTATTATGCTATTGTGGAAGAATACAATGCTTCTTTTGCTGTTGCCGTTGCCAGTGATATTTTACCTTACGAAACTTGCCGGAACGTACATCGGGCTTTGGGAATATATAGAAAAGAAGTATCAGATTATTTTTGAAGCGGTGAGTGTTTGGTGCTGGGAAAGGCACGATGCTTTAGTACCCGTGCCGATAAGAGGACTGTATCACGTTGTAGATAAAATGAACGTGATGACAAAAATTATCATTAGGAACAGTATGGATACTGTAGCCAGCATGGTTGTCATATCGGGACTGATAATTTTCCTTATATGTGCTTCTGTTTTCATCTCACTGCAGATATATTCTGAAGGTATCATGCTAGTTCAAATGATGGGTAATGTGTTTAACCAAACTGTCGTTCACAACCCCGAGTTGAGACAACTGCTACCTCCTGCTTGGGATGATACAATGGATTCAATTCTAGACAACGCCTATCAGTATGGAAGAGAGGGTCTCTCCAAAGTTGTGAATGGAATGATGTCAGGGGTTGACTCGGCAAAATCAGAAAGATTAGAAAAACAAGTTCTAGAGTTGTGGGACAGGATATACCAAAATTGGATGTCGACGAATGATAGTAACGGTCCTAAAGTAACGGAAGATGCTGTACAAAAGTCCTGGGAAGACTTCCTCAAGGACATCCAAAAGACACCAGAAATGTTTCATTTGGATAGCTTAGCGGAGTTTGTGAGACAAAACTTTGGAACTTTAATGTCTTTACTTGAGTCTGTGTGGGGCATTGTCAAAGGCAATTTAACGTTGATTCTAGGTTCCTTCAGCACGTTTCTGTCGGTTATATTTGGTGGAGGCTCTGCCCTGCTGAACTTCTTACTGAACGTGGTGGTTTTTTTAACGACGCTGTTCTATCTTTTGAACAGTAGCGGGGATCTTTATAAACCGGTTGAAATATTAACGAATTTCTCTTCGAAGGGGGGAGGTTGTGGCCGTGCCTTAGAGGAAGCAGTTAATGGTGTGTTTTCTGCCTCTTTCAAAATGGCAGCATTTTACGGAATGTGGACTTGGTTTATACACAACCTCTTCGGGGTTAGAATCGTATACATTCCTACAGCATTCGCTACAATTTTAGGAGGGGTGCCGTTCCTTGGTACTTATTGGGCTTGTATACCTGCAGTTTTGGATCTTTGGCTGGCTAAGGACGCAAAAGTTTTGGCCATAACTTTTGCAATATTTCAGTTTCTTCCAACCTCTGTAGTTGATGCAACTATATACAAAGAAATCAAAGGAGGAGGACACCCGTATTTAACGGGTTTAGCCATTGCAGGAGGAATTTTTTGTCTTGGAGTCGAGGGAGCTATCATGGGTCCTATGATCCTATGTGGCCTTTACGTAGCTATTAATTTGTCATCGTCTCTTTTAAAAGATTCCCATGAATCAGTTCATTCTAGAGCAAGGAACTGAACTTATGTGATATGTGTTTTTGGGAGGTCAAAATATGTAAGAAAATGTAAAAAAATCCTATGCAGTTTTTTGGTCGCAAACCTGTGTAATCAATAATAGATCCAATAGGCATATTATGAGCTTTAGCTTATCGACGAATCTAATAATTAATTTTGAATAGAGTATCCCTTGAATTAATTTCCTCGATAAGGGTGTTCTTGAAAGGGGAAATAACTAGCTTTGTTTAAAATGTCCCCGCTTTCTCTTTGTGTCTGAATATCTGAGAAAAACGAAAGTTTTCAAGTTGTGATGTGAAAATCTCCAACAAAATTTATTTCAAGAGCTGTAGTACTTATAAATTAGATATTTTCTTATTTCTAAAGTTATTAAAAGAAGCTAAGTTTACAGCAACGGTAGTAATTTTCCCTTTTGATTTGTTGTTATTTTTGTGTTTTGTTCTTGTTTACACTGATGTTACCTTATAATGTATAGTATTAACAAAAGTCAAATCGAATGGCATAAAAACAAAATTGTTACTGAACGTCGGCAGTTTCTTTGTGGGGCATGGGCGGCGTGGTGTAATTTTTTTGTGCAATCACTACTTTTATGTGGGAGGTTTTGTATGGTGTTACCCAGTAAATTTATCAGTCTTTTACTTAGCTGCTCAGATTGACTTTGAATAGACTATAACATCCTTTATATGTAGTACCTGAAGAACCTTTTTAGTTGAGTTGAAACTAGTCGGTTGCTGTGTATTACTCCTCAAATGCAATTTTAACCATTACAATACTGTCCTTCCATTTCAAAATGTAATTGTGGTGACCATTCTGGCTCCTCCTGTCAATATATTTTATTATACATTGGTTTGTAGAGAGGTGTTACTTCGTTGAATTTTCTTTCACTAACTGAAGAGTTTTGTATCTAGCGACTCATAAAGTTTTCCTACATTTCCAGCTTTTTACTATTATCATCTAGTTTTTCTATTAGCTTTGACCATAAGATTTCTAAACTATTCACTTTATTGATTATTTCGTCAGTGGTAAACTGACTAATAAAATCCAAATATCTGGTTTGCCGAAGACTACAATTTAACTGCTTCATATATTGCTAGCAGTTCACGATTGTTGCACTGTGAGTTTTTTGGAGAAAAATCCTAAAGGCATCCAATTATCATCTTTTTTCTGTTGTATCACTGTTTCAATAGAAAAATCAAAAACATCCACCATTAGTGCTACAGGTGAATCTGTTGGGGAACAAGTAAAACTTGTTTTAATGTATCAAATGCCCTATTTTGTTCTTCTGACCATTTCAACATCTGGTGTTTCTTTGGGTTTCCCTTTTAGAAATCATTTAATGGTGCCTGAATCTCTGCAGCCTTTGGTATTGCCATTCTATAAAAGTTTACCATACCTAGAAACCGTCTTAAAGAAGCCAGATCTTTTGGTTTATCATACTTCAAAATTGAATCAACTTTCTTTGTCGATGGTTTAATGCTATCTGTGGAGATAACAATACCAAGAAATTCACTTGTATCGTTACCAAATTCACATTTTTCAGGATTGATTACAACTTCATATTCTTCTAAGCGACTGAATAATGCTATTAAATGATTTTTAGAGCATATTAAGAAATTATCAATGTACAGGAAACATAAATCAAGGTCCCGTGTTATTTGATGTACAAAACGTTGACATGTTTGAGCTGCATTCCTTAATCCAAAAGGCATTTTAATATATTCGAAAAGAACAAACAGAGTTATAACCGCGGTTTTCTCTACCTGGAGCCACAGGTATTCGATGGAATGCTCTGACTAAGTCAATCTTAGAAAACACTCTTTTGTCGGCTAGATAGTAGGTGAAATATTAGGAATTGGATATCGATCTGGAACAGTTGTTGCATTTAATAGTCTATAGTCTCCAATCACCATTACTTTTCCTAACCATATGGAGTGGGCTTGCCCAAGGACTTTTTGACAGCCTAACAATACCCTGTTGCATCCTGTAGGAGAATTCTTTCTTGGCTGCTGTCAGCTTTTCAGGATTTTATCTTCTTACTTTGAAATTAACAGGAGGTCCATTTGTCAGAATTTGATGACACACTGAAGAAGAATTGGTCAATGGATTCACAGAAAATCTAGTAAGATTTAGAAATTTTGCTGGAATATTGTGGTATGGCTCACAATTATTAACAGTTTTGACATTAGGAATACTTGAACGGTTGATTTGGCACACAATCTCTAGAGAAGTTTCTGTATCTATAAGCTTTCTGTTCTTCAAATCAACTGTTGAACCATAATGTTGTAGGAAATCTGCTCCTATGAGTGCTTTATTTACGTCTGCAATGATAAATGGCCAACTAAAATTTCTTCTGAGATCTAAACTGATGGTAAGAAGCCTCTGACCATAGGTAGTGATTTTTGTGCCATTTGCGGCGTATAAGGGTTTTACATCACAACATTATGATTCTCCTTTGGCAAAATAGACACATCAGAACCAGTGTCAATAAGATATTCCATTTCAGGTCGCCTTCAACGACTGGCTTTGCCATTACCCTGATGAGAAGAGGGTTGAAATTGACAAGGTTGTGTACATCTAGCAGCTCGTTCTTTGAATCTTCTATGGTAGTAGCAAACTTCTTTTTGTTCTGTAGAGTCGGACCTTAAACGGCGCCTTGGATTCCCACTTCGACTTCTAGATCTGGATCTTGATCCCATGTTTAGAGTTTCGTTCAGTTTATCCACAAGTTGCTCTAATTTTTGCTCGGTTGATAATTTTACTACATTAACATGCTCGACAAAAGTCGTACTCTTGAGCATACTATCAGCCATATTCACAAGTTCATCTTCTGTAAGCTTCTCCAAAAAAGCTCTCATAACATGTTGGACGGTTGATGGTAATTTCTTCAACCAAGAAAAGAGGACAAATTTTTTAGACATCTGCTCGGATGACAACTCCAACATTTCCCTAAAAAGATGGCTTGGTTTTTTATCACCTAGCTCACATTCACCAAAGAGTCTGCTCATTTTTTCTTCATTGATTGATAACATTGAATCAACTGAGATTTCAGTTTGTTATATGAATTTGAGCTCTGGCTCAAGGCATATAAACCTACAGACTACGGCCAAAAAACTCTGCAAAATAAGCTTTCACACAGTTATCTCTGGTTGTAAAAGTGTACATTTTTTTAAACCTAATTGTTTGGACAATTAGAGCTGCTGGCTAAAAATAGCACCAACACATTCAGCTTCAGAGACAAATGGAATGAATTCGTTGTCAATACATACAGGGAACTCATCAAGACGGCTGAAGTTGAATGATGACTTAGTAAGAATATTTTGGGTTTCTGTGGAGTTTAGGAGTAGAGAGTTTTCCTCGGTCCACTTCTTTCTGGTCATAAGATCGTTGTTTATATTCATCAGCGTATCAAATTTTCGACAAGGCTGAAAGTTTTAGCTCAGCACTGTTGGTCTGTATATTGAAAATATAAAAAAGTTGCATTCAATATTTAATATTATTGGCAGCATTAGAAAGAAAATATTTGTATTCTCCAAAATATAATCATGTTTGTTATCTCTCCTACTTCTGAAATCTCAGTCACGTTTTAATAATGAGAAGGATCAATTTATCGGCCACAATGTTAGTAATTGTAGGTTAAAATGTTTGATTTCAATCGTTTCCGTTGTGAAAATAATCCTGATAAATAAACTCGGATGAAACTAATAAAATCAAACAAATTAAAAAAATGACAGTCAGAAATGTCGGAATAATAATTCAACTTACATCCTTCCGAATCCAGCCGGTTCTGAAATTCCTTCACTTGTTTTTCCTTTCGCTTCAAATCGAGGTTCAAAGCTTCGTTTCGTTGCCTGTACTCCCTCAACTCCCTGAAATATAAGGTTTCAATTATATAGAGTTTTTCAAAAGATAAACACGTACTTTTGAGCGGCCAGCAGGGCTTCCCTGGTCTTACTCAAATCCTCGTTTATAGCCTGCTTAGCCTGGATCTCGCTTTGTAAAGAGCTCTGCAAATTCAATAGCTCCATTTTCTCCAACTTTTGCGATCGTCTGTTTCTCCAGTTTTTATCTGAACCCGAGACAGCATTCGATACACCTGAAAAAAACACATGAATAGGACAATAACGAATCATAGTCAGTAAAAAATAGAATTTGAATTTCTGGCGTTGAATCATTACAACAAAACACTGCTCCCACACAACATATGCACGTTTCATCAACCAAGTTGGCATTATCAGATGATCAGACCAAACAATAACAGAGACATATTTGAAGTACGGAAAAGTTTTATATTGGTCCATTTACATTCAACAAATTTAAAAAAAACATCAATCCAGGTATCAGATATTGGAAAAAAGGTGATTTTACTGACCAATTGATCAACTTTTATTTCAGGAAATAAATTCATTGCAAGTCTTACACACCTTACAAACTTCCTCTCGTTCATTGGTGTTAATTCAGGATACATTTGGTTGAATATTTTACACGTTCTGACAATGATTTGATCACTTTGTTCATGTGTATAATAAATAATTTCATAAGAACTTCGTTTGAATAATCGATATTTGCATTCATTTTGGAAGATGATTCAAAACACCGTCGATAACTCTTTGTAAATTACTTATAAGGGTAACCGAACTGCTATAAGCTTGATAATTCCACTGCTACCTGAATCCAAATTCTAAAAAAATGTTTTTAGAAGAAGCGACTTTATTGAAAAAACTTGACGATTTAGTTATAGGAACATGATTTATCGTCTTGAAGTATTTTGCACCATCTTTCAATTTACCGAGTAATATACAGTTTTCATTTTATTTTTATCGTTGTTTTAATAAATGAAACAATATACGGGGGGTTTCACAAATTGAAAAACCTAAGAGAAATATTCTCCACCCACCACCTGAAAATCTTTACCTCGCACTAGTAGAAATTCATTTACGCTATGGGATAGCATGTTGGAGCCAGGCATTTCGAACAAACCTTCGTCTCCTTGAAGTACTACGAAACAAATTTATAAAACTGATACATTCGAAAAGTTCACGCTTTCCTACAGACAATTTGTTTTGTGAAGCCGGTGTTTTGACATTCGTCAACTCTTTTATTCCAATGTAATCTTAATGTATCACAAAGAAGAAAAGTTATCTCTTACCGTCACACAATTATAACACCCGAAAAATGAATCATCATGTACTTCCATTAACACAAAAATCACTTTTGCAGCATACATATGCTTACCTGGCTCCAAAATTATTTAATACCTACTCTTTTCAATACAATAAAAAACAATAATATAATTCATCACTTCATACAGTCTTTGAAGCAATTTATATGACAAGACAAATATTCTGATTTTGTTGACAAAAAATATTTGAAATGAAGTTCTTATCAATGTAAATAATATGTGAAAGAACAAAATTTTTATTACTTCACAGTAGAACCTCATATTATATATTAGCACATCAGGATTGTCTATTTTACCTTATTTACTTTTTAATAATTTTTAACACACCGCTTATAACATTTATGTCATTTAAATGTCATACAATCAATTTCATACCACACACACGAATCAACCATCGTATTAATTTATAGTTACACATGTATATCCTTGTGTGCGAATGATTTGTAAATATTTATATTTAGATTTAGACAAGTCTGATACTCATTGGATTTTTTCATATTTCCATAATTGTCAGTCAGTATGTTTATTATTTATAAGTTTTATTGCATTGTATTTTCTCGAAACAAATGTGAAAAACACTTATCGAGTAATAATTTATTCACCTTTTTCTTCTCACTACACTGTTCTGCATTCTTCTTTCCTACGTGAATATTTTTTCCACCGAAGTATGAGCTGGCCAGGCCCTATCCCTCGAAGCCCCGATACATTTGGGAGGGCGCGCCAGCATTATCAACCAACGACCACTCCTCACACCGTGGGGTAAGTGATCATTGGGTCCGAGAATCATGTTCCTTGAGCAAGCGTAGTGAGCCAAGAATGACAGCCTTCTGCATCTGTCAGGCTAAGATTTCTGCCTTAGTGCGGCAAGCCGGTATGATATTAAGATTCATCCAAAACATTTGTTATGAAATATATCATTTGTTTGTGGAAACCATAAAATACATGTAAACATTTTTTTTAGAGTTTCAATTTAGTAAACATCAGCTATTTAATTTTTTTTATAGTTTCAAAAATCATTTTGTGTTGATGAGATTCATATAAATTTATACATCGTTTTTTTGTAAGATCTTACGGCGTCGTATTATTTCATTTGTGTATTATTTGTTCATTAAAGAAGAAGTTATTACAAAATATGGAACAACAAAAATTAATTAGCGCTCCGGGACGTCTACATTGATTTCAGTGGCGCATTTGCTTTTTCAGCTGTAGGAAAATCTAGAAAATCCTGCAGCACCACATCATCTGAAGATCTTGATATGCCAAGGTTCTCTCTCACATAAAACAAAATGTAGGGTATCTCCAGGACAGAGGCTCCAATAAATTCAAGACATCGCCAGAACACTTGATGACATTACAATCGTCAAAATTAAACCAGTATGTTTTGTCTTTGACCAAAGCTTAATAATGAACTGCATCAAAGCCAGAACTACAGTGAACAGTGACTGCATGAAAATTATAATAGTGGTCTGCTAAACTGAAGTGTTCATCTATTTGGAACTTTCGTAAGAGTTTGGTGCATCCGTCAGAGGTTGAGTTATGCTGAAATGAGGGCAATGCATGATCCCATCAAAATTATGTGAAGGAGGAATAGTTCCAAGGACCGAAGCAGCACGTTGAAGAGCAATACTAATTCTTTTTTTCAAGAAGTGAAACGGTTATCTTTCACTGCTTGGCCTATTCTCCTTCCGACTTCATGAACGAATAACAGAGACTCCGGGCCATAAACACCAAAAGTTTCAACGCTACTGAATGGAACAGATAGCTGTTAACAAGGTTTTGGTATTTTTTTGTTTCAATTTTTGCTAGATAATGCTGCAGTTGCAGCAGACTTCGAACTTTCGGCTAGATGGGAAGCCGCAACCATGTCAACGCAAGTGAAGCCCCATACCACAGATTTACCGTGTTTCCATTTTATGTTTCCAAAATCAAAATCAAAGTCAAAATGTTCTTTATTTACTATTTTCCATACAATTTTAAGGTATTTTTTTTGTGGAATTCATAAAATATATACAATAAAAATAAATATATACAAATATACAAAATGTACACAAGGGTTTCCCCTATGGAGT
>WOGN01010981.1:0-10195 GCA_015342105.1 Leptinotarsa texana | reverse complement strand
ATCTACAGGGCACTACAGTGGAACGAATGAATGAGACCATAAATCGCCACTTTTCCAAGGTAGTCTCTGACTACCAAAGATATTGGGATCAGTACCTTCACCTGTTCCTGTTAGCCTATCGTTTGGCAGTGCACAAGTCAACCGACCAAACACCTGCCAGTATTATAATGGACCGAGAGCTGCAGCTTCCTTGCGAACTGAAATATGGGAAGCCGCCAGAACAAGACAATGCGGGGAAAAACTATGTCAGCAAGCTTCGGCAAAGAATGGAATGGAGTGCCAGCGATAGAATGAAGAAGGTCTATGACATCAAGGTGAGTGCTGGGGGATTAGAAACCGGTGACCTGGTTTGGCTGTACAATCCTAAGTGACGGCGTGGTTATTACCGACCTTGTGGAATATACTTTAATTGATCGTTTTTCCATATGAATTTAATCGACAGCTTATTGAATCCTAAGTAAATTAACATTTTCACAAAGTCACCGCTCCCAAAGCACATGCAGTGTTTTGAAAAACAATTTCACTTGAAATACTCATTGTCTTGGTAATTATATCCAACAGAGAACTCAGTAGATTCTTGAGCCTTCACATTTGAGACTAAATGAATTTTTAAAATATTCAAAACAATTTGAAGTATAATGTATTCAAATATTTATATTCAGTGGAAAATGAGTTTTGGGGTTTACGAGAGTAGTCTCAGTGTTCAATAACTACAACACTCTTGGAAAGTATTATCCATATATAAATAATGGCAAAAAGGCATTTGTGCATACACAGTATTCACACGAATATATTTTTATGATCATTTTTAAGTAATTTTGGACCCAATTTTATATTGAAAGCCATTACTTTCCTCAAAGTTCTCTAAGATAAAATAAATTGAGTTTTTCGTTTTCGTTTTATTTATGTTAGTAGAAATATTTTAGTTAGTACAGATAATTTCTTGAATTGTTTTCCAAAGTAGTTTCCGTGTATCATTAACTTATCGTATTTGATAATTTTGTCTATTGAAAAAAAAGTTGTGATGTTCTTAGTAGCGTCAACTCAATAGTGCACGCCTTTAGACACTGCGGGCGCAAGCTTTGTGAATTTTAAGTGACACAAGTCACCCAAGATACCACTACACCATGCAGCAACAGTGAAGAAACGGTAATCCAGAGGTCTGTATGAATTAGACAAAATCGGTAGTCAGAAAGTCAGACTTTGCTAAGAATTCAAACTGTTTACCAGCTGCAAAAATGTTTCATTGTCTTAAGAAAATGAACAAACATATCGGTTTCCACTCTTTACTTGAACCAAATCGACTCTACTATACGGTCGCTAACTAATTACAGGGTCGAGGTTCAAAATAAGATAAATGGTGCGGAAAGCAGTTTCGAACAGAATATCTAAGTAGCAAATACCACGAAGGAACGGAAAACAAGAGCCGCGTAACGAAAATATAACCTAAGTGGCGTATACCACAAAGAACCGGGAACGTGTAAAGGAGTTTGGTACAAATGATCCAAGTGGCGCATACCACAAATGATTGAAAGACGTAAAAGTAGCGTGGTGATACTAGCAAATGGCTAGACCCACTATCAAAGCGTCGCGACTCCAACTCGGATGGACGCGGGCAGACACTTACTATAATTATTACCTACGTATGTGTTCTACATTATGTGATTTGGAATTACTCTCTGTCGGCTTGTTGGGTCGGTCGGCACAGACTGTAGTCGGCTTGGTTACCCTCGTTTTCTCTCAATCCAGTCGGTGGTTCCCGGTGTGGCTCTGATGCTGATTTGGTGCAGTGGCTCGGGTGAACAATCGGACTAGATGCATATTTTCGATGTCTCGCGGAGGCATATCGAATTGCGCCCCACCACACACGTTTCCTACTTCTTGCTCGGACGGATTGGTATACGTGATCACTAGTTATCCAGGATCTTTTCATCGAGACGCTTTGGGATTCATTTCGGTTCCTGAAGGATGCGAAAAGTGCATAGGTCGGATGTCCTTGATGTGAATTCGCGAGAGCTTTTTTTCAGTTAACCAGTGGAGGTCATAGACCATGGAAAAGATAATCCTTGTCACGGTAAACGGTCCTAGTTTCACGGTGTACGGTATATAAGGACTAGTTTCGTGGCAAATTATTTTTCTCTAACGGATAGATAATGTTTCAGTGTCATCACTTAGTCTCCCAGATGACATCGTCATTCACGTCGCCGTAAGTTATAATGCCGACTTTGCCGAGTAAGTTTCAGGGAGACGTGTGTATCCTACTGAGTTATGATAGTCAGTACTCAGATCGAAGTTCCGTTAGGTGCTGCGCCATTTGCAGTATTTAGCATAGCAAAATTGAGGGATCATCCGTTTCAGCATCTTATTCGTACGCTCTACGGGATTTGCTTGCGGTGTCGGCGGTGTGCAGAGGTGTGTGATGGGGGGGGGATCTTAGGAAGGTCCCCAAAAATCTGGCTGACCGTGCTGACAGACCCCCAATGCTGTGGGTTGCGAGATGACTACATCTTACCAGCGGATTTTATCTGGGACGTCTTATAACATTGGCATGACATGCACCACCATACATACTTGGCAATGACGCGGAACATTCCTGCCCATCCGTCTAGGTTGACCGCTCGAGATATTGTTTTGGATATGCCCTTGTGTCTTGCTGTAGGGAAATCGTGAGCCTCCTTCAGGCCAACGCTCGCCAATTACTGGCGTTCACTTCGGATAGGTATGATGGTCTCAGGACGCGATTTCAGGCACATATTGCATCTTAAGCCGAACATTTCAGCTCAGACTTCAACAATTCAAACTGACAAACGGCTGTCGAAAAGGTCTCTTCGGTAAAGTCAGTTCGCTGTATCTGCTGTCGGTACCCTGGACGCATTTTAGGTACAGCCACTGTAACTCTTACGCCAGATTTGTCCTACCATGACGGCCATGAGTCTTCGCCTAATAGCCGCTTTCAGGTCGATAAGACAGTTGATCAGAAAGTAAAACTCCAAAAAGCGACAGCAAAAGCAATATATGTCTTTCACGATGCTGGGTCGTTCCAGACCCTCAAGCCTGAATGTCTTCTAATAATTCCAACATAATTGAGAACAGTCGATTGGAGCCCCACTCGGGGACTAGTAAATCTCCTCCAAACATTCGGATATCCGGTTTCAGCTACCAGAAACGGCTCTTTGAAGTTGATCAACTCATGCAAGATTTTCGTTGCTGTTTCAGTAATCAGTAATCGGCATTCTCTATAAAAACGGTCTTTGCTCAAGCGCCAAATTTGTAACGCTTTCAGTTGTGTCAACTCTTTACTACAAAGACGCGCGAAGACAAAGTAGCTCAAGTGGCGAATACTAAAAAAGACCTGAATCGTGTATAGCAGTTTCGAACAGATGTTGTGGCAAATACCACAAAGGATTGGAAAACATAAGAGCCGCGTGACGAAAATATAACCTAAGTGGCGAATACCACAAAGAACAGGAAACGTGGAAAGAAGTTTTGTACAAATGATTGAAGTGGCGAAAACCATAAATGATCGGAAAACGTAAGAGTCGGGTGACAATTCTAGTAAACGGCTAGACCCATTACCAACGCGTCGCACCACGAACTCGGGAGGCACTACCTTTAATTATTACCTAGGAACGTATCCTACCTTGTATGGTTCAACTCGTTCGGTTGGTCGACACAGACTTCAGTCGACTTGAAAATCCATATTTGAACTGATAAATACAGTTTATTGTATGATTTTCACTATAGAGCATTTTACAAAAACCGCGACACGTGTTTCGCTATACAATAGCTTTCTCAAGCATAAACTAAAAGTTAGTTCCAAATAATAACCATTTTATACTCTGAACGATCAACCATTTCAATGAATTTTTCGAAAGTAGCGTGAATATACCTATCTATTTTTACCTGGAACAGATTCAATAATGGCGAATTATTCAATTCAATTTGATCGTTCATAAGAGATTGAGAGTTTTTGAATTTGTTCATGAACAAGGTGAAATTATATAATTTAGGTCAAAACTTATGCTAATCTATTCTGAAGGTTTTTCAGAATGATGAGTTTTTGATTTTTTTTAACATTGGTTTTCAAATTTCTATTGGCAAATTTCAAAGTACAATTATACTTGTGGAAACGGAAAATAAATAATCCTAAGGAAAATCATCACAAGGGTGAGAAATTTTGATTTTTGAAAACATTGTTTTGAGCTGTTTGTCTATGCAATCATATGGTACATAAATTATAGAAATGATAAGAAAATGCTGTCTCTAGATGAATGATACTTTGTAAAAATCAATCTGGAGGCATATATAAATTTCCAAACTGTTTGGCTTGTGTATCACTGTATGCCTTGAAATAACTATACATTTGTTTCATTCAGTGTGATACTAGCCGCCGTGACAAAATTTGTACATTCTTTACATTAATGTTTTCCTAAACATGTTCCCAAAAGATATCCACATACAGAGCCCAAGCTGTTTCTTTCGGGAATGGCCAGAGTTCTATAATCATTTGTCTCTATTCTCAAACGTTTATAGGGATTTTTTAGAACTTCCACAAGGATCTTCACTCTATTTATGTCAGCATCTGTAATATTAGATAGAATATCACTAGTATCTTCTAGACAGTTAGTTCCTTCTGCCTGTGTGGAATACTGAAGAGTAATTATGTGTTTTTAAAAGCTCTGGTAATTTGAACAGGAGTTGGGGTTCTGGAATTTCCACAAGTATTTCTCTGTTAACCAAATAATTTTCCATACAGTTCTGATTTATATTCCTTGTCAATATGTAGAAGTGTTCTTCACTATGTAGGGTTTCTCGAAGTTCCAGAAATGCCGATTTGTTATCTGCCACCCCTCAATGATTCTCATTTGTTCACTCGTGATTTTTCCTTTTTTTGATATTACAGTAAATTTGCTGGTTTCTTTCAGAAAATCAATTTGTTTTGGTGTTCTAAAAAAAGGTTCATTGAAATGTTTGATATCGTCTAATCGATTCGAATTCAATAACCAAACTGGCATAAGTATTCATCGCTATAGTTACCGAATGAGTGAAAACTTGACTGGCTAATTCAACGTTCATCCTCTGAAAGTCAGTTAAAAATGAATGAGAATCAGTAAGTTTGGATGCTAGTCTATATTGCTTTTCTTTATCCAAGTTGTAAAGTTGTCCAAGATGACTTTTGTTCGTTGCAAATTCATAAAATTTCAAAATGTCATCGAAAAAATTGTGTCTGCTACATTTCAGCAGATGAGAGGTATCAAAAAAGTAAAATATTTTTTTCTAATAAACAAAGAAATATGGCTGCTCTACTATCACTTTGACATCTTATCTGGCTAATGTATAAAAATTAAAACCTAAATCTAAAGTGATACCCCTAACTCCTAATCCAATTTTTAATAATTGCCAACAGCTTCAATCAGAATACTTTCTATATCCGGTATTGATGTGGATGAATTGGTGAAAAAGTATGTAGCAGTAGCCTTCAAAAAAGATTATTCGAATATACATTTAATGCTTTGGATTTGCAGAGATTTTAGTAGATGTAATATTTTTCTTACAGATACATAATAGCCAAATAAAAAAATGCGGTTCAACAATTATTTCGTTTTTTCATTTTATATCATTACTTCTGAGGCATATTCTATTAGTAAAGTTTAATTTCATGAAAAAAGTCTGCATGTATTTGGTCTACAACAATTTTATGATTTTCGTTATATGTTCATCCATTCGATCTTACATAAAGAATACTAGAGAAACATACATTTTTTCGTCAATTGGAAATAGAAAAAATTAATCACCCTGCAAATTACAGCAACACACAGCTAGATACTTGTTCATTTTGAAACTAGACACGAATTTTCCACAAATACAAAACGACTCACTCTGTAATAATATCCCACGCCTCAACTTGGCTCGCTTGGTAAACCCATCAGATTCAGTCGGTTGCGCAGTAGGTTCGCTGAGCATAAAATTCGAGGTGGGGAATCTTGACCCAAATATGGCAGAGAGTGAACTTACTTGTGTTTACTTCTATACGGTGCTTCAGCTCTGACGAGGTGGTATACATCATCGCTACACTATCGGGGGTGCTATGGATAACGGTCGGAATTACCAGGAATTATACAGGAGGTTTTTAACATTTGCGCCACTAATGAACGCATCAAATTCTCGGAATTTTCCTGAATACTTTCCAGCAAGAACAATATTTTTATACCAAGAAGTAACTGAGATACAACTATTCTGTTGCAAGACTTGCAATAGAAAAACCGATGAAATACTCGTAGACAAATAGTTCCGTACGCGAAAATAGTAACTTCGTTACAGAGCTTGTTACAGTATAATTTCTCTGAGAGTGATTGTCTGTCTGTTTCGCATATTCGATAAATTATATCAACGTCATTGTTCTGAAAGGTTCGCAACTAGGTACGTTTCTCGATGTTTCGTCAACTTTAAATATCGCTCCGCATCAATCACCCACAATTAGCGGCCAAATTAGGTGATCGAAACACGTGTCGAGGTGTAAAAATAACGATTTGGTGTTGGGAAAAAAACTCCATTGATATTCAATAATGATATTAAATATTTTGATTCGTGAACGGGAGTCTAGACTCTTTCCAACATTTTAAAATTTAAATCAGTAGTAAAAAATTTCAGGCATAAGCATAGAGTGTTTATTTAGTGAGTGTGGAAATACGAGTTCTGAATTATTTTTCATTACTATTACTCGCGATTGGGGATTCCATTTTTAACAACTAGTGTTGTTATCTTGGTTGTTATTATCTCTTTTGAAGAGGATACAAAGCTGAAATCAGACTCTAACTTCTTCAAAGTTTTGGATAAAATAGTATTCCAGAGTTATAGTGTTCTCTCTATCCTCTAGATATTTTTCGTTTTATGCCGTTGGATAACGTAATCAAGGAATTTCTGAAATTCGAAAGTCCGACAGTTCCGCTACTTCCTGGAAGTTGAAGGAGTGCAGTTTCAACTTCCTAGGTTGCAGCCAAAAAGGAAGGAAAGCTAACGAGTCGGATGAGTACTACTATTATTTCTTTGATTATTGCCTTTTCCTTCTGACACCCAATTTCGCCACCAGCCAAGATATTTGAAGTTATTTTCAAGCTAACTTGATGATCTATATATAAAATTAGACTTGTTTAAACCCAAAGTACGTATTAGTATATTAGAAAATGAGTTTGTGAAGTCAGGTAATATAGACGTTCTCTCTCTCTCTCTCCTAAGGAAAAGGCTGCATTAATTGAACTACATAGGAACTATGAACCACCCGTGTCCCCTGAGCTAATCAGTGCTCTACCCTATATCAAATGTTAGCTTTCGGTAGGTAACTATGAAAAAGCCCGTAACAAGCTAAGAATTCTATAGGGTACTAATCTTGACGTTTTAAAGACCTAAATCTGGCCCCATCTTCATAGTTTGAAATTTAATTTGTCACAATTATTTTTCTATTGAAAAAATCATTACGAAAAGTTGCTGATGAACAGAACACTTTTCGAAATGAGTCATCGGTAACTCATTATCCGTGAATCATCAAGATGAATAAACCTTTGAAAAAGCCAGCCACTCTCGCTGGCGAAACGTTAGGATGCAGTTCCAAACTACGATGCCCTTCAAACCAGAATGGAGTGAAACGTGAATTAAACGATTGCCCTATCTACACCTGTATAAAGTTCTCCATTACTATTGTTTTTTCAGATTATGGAAGGTGAATAGTCCCAGAAAAGGCAAGTAAAGATTTAATGACAATTTGATAAATACATGAATGTTGAAATCGTTCTAAATAAAATGAAATATTATGGTTTCATGAATTTGTATCATGGAGACTATCCTATTCAGGCATAATTGAGATTTTTATTTGAATTTAGTCTATATCTGATTATGTACTACTATTATTACTACTAGTTATTATACTAGTTAGCGTTTTACCTGACTGAGTAGGTGGTGCAGATGGTGGATATATAAAACCTTCTCCAGGCGAAGGTATAACGAATCCAGGTGAAGCAGGGTGAAGGGGATATCCCTGACCATTCGTGGGAGAATATTGTAATGTGGAATGGTCTGCTGGAGGAGATATTGGCGTGAGTAGTGGATACCCTTCCATTTGATTTAAAGCATACCCTATATCAATATTACCTATTTGTGGGTACATATACACTTCCAAGTTACTGTGAACTCCGGGAAGTTTGGCTGTAACCTGGAATAAATATTGAATTTTACTATCAAATTAAATATTAATTTTCGAGAACAAATATTTGATTGAATAATTGGGCTACTACTAGTAGAACGATTTGCTTCCAGTAGTTATTACAGAGCTATAAAGATATGTAGGTTGAATCTTCAAAATAATATCACAAGAGAGGTCATTAGCTTACACATACTCCCCTATTAATTAACCGGCTATTCGAGGACTGATAACATTATTTATTAACAGAACGTGAAACTCTACTTTCGCACAGGTACCACTCTTAGAGAGCCTTGTGGATGTTCCTGTAATTCTTGTGTTTAATTCTTGATAAAATCAGTTGTTGAAAGTTAGAACAAGTACAGTGAAAACTCCTGAAATTGATTGCGTTTAAATCCAGAATTACTCTAAAAACTGCAAATATAATTAAATACAGACACATTCTCTCTTCGATATCCAAACATTCCGTAACAGAAGGCATGATAAAGAATTGAAGATATCATTTCTATCCAGGTTCGAACATTTAGTGTCAACTATACCGCAAAACTATTCAGTAACGTCAGTTTTTTGTACCACGGGCTGAAAGGGCAGCAAATAAAAATCATTTTGATGTATCATCTGATAATCTGATCTGCATCCGTATGATATATGTAAAGTTCAGGCTATTTGCGACAGGTAGCTACGAAGTATATTTAACTAACTCCAAAATTGATGGCATTTGCTACAAATTTATATAATACTATTTTTTCTGCATCCGTACATAATGCAACCGTTTTGGCGTCCTTGTGTATTATAAATACCGTCACATTGATCCACCTTTTTGCATTCTTGAGTATTTCAATTTATATTCTATAATCATTCCTGCGTCCAGCGGTGTTCCCACTTTTACTCTGATAGTACAGGATGAAAGAGTATATCATACAGAATACTAATAACTAGATATTAGATGGTGCATCAATTGTCTATAGTGCAAATGTGAGAAGACTCCCTTTCTTGGTACTTTCGACAAGATATCAAGGTCGTACAATGTTAACGTTGAGTAAATCATTTTATGAGTTCGTTATTGAAACAAAAAAAATAGTGTGGCATCACTTGTCACCTGAAGGTGGCAAACGGGCAGTAAATATCCATTCTTATGATTACTGTGTTTTTGGATTTGTCTTCGTATTAGAATATAATATTTAATCTATAAAAATAATGAACTCAAGAAGGGCTGAACCAACTTTCATGATTTTTATTATTTTTGGATTTTTCTTCATCAGGAATGAAAAAATTAATATTGATATATGATACTTCATCAATAATGAAATTAGTAATAATGAAAATAGTAAAATATCACAGTAACGACTTGCCCAATTTATATGATTTTTGTGTTTTTCGATTTGTTTTCGTCGGGAGTAAGATAACGTGTATTGAAATATAATATTTCATCAATGATGATAATAATAATAAAAAAACTCAGAAACAACTTATAGTTATGTGTGGCAGATAACCAACGAAAAAAAAACAACAACTAACCCAACTGATGGTGCACAGAAAGTTGAAGTTAAACCATCAGACACCCTATGATGTACTGTTTGGAACCTTTGATGTAGTAATGAATATTACTGAAGTTTTCTCCCAACACCAAACCGTTGATTTTAATACCTCGCCACGTGTTTAAATCATAAGGGAAGATCAAAACTAGAAACTAACGCGGGCTAACCCTATGTATGCTATATTGATATCCCATACAGATAAACCATCTAGGTGTGCTACCCATACAGGTATACCAACCTAAATTTATTCAACAATGTTTCTTTATCTATTATTTTACAATATATTTTTAACTGTTATAAATGTAGATGAAACAATTTTCAGCTATAGAAAATTAATTTCACAATATTGCCTATCTATATGTATTATTGCAATGTGTCCTTATGTAGTAATCAGTAAACCCAACAATATTATTTTAACAAGCTATATAGTATGCTCTTTGGTATAGGTCCGTCATCGTTATTC
>WOGN01010980.1:0-10195 GCA_015342105.1 Leptinotarsa texana | reverse complement strand
GTTATTCGTGAATACCGTCTAATCGTCTTAATATATCACCAATTCTTGCCCCGTGATTATATATTCCTTTTTTTTTCACCTTTTTCCCTGTTCTGTTATGACTTCTCCATGGTTTCCGAAAATATCCAAATCATTCTAACCAGCGCGATTAACTACAGTGCGATAAAAACAACAAAACAATTAAATATTAATGTAACTGAAAACTATAAATAAAATCATACAAAATGATAATACCTATCTACATTCGGCCATTCGACATTGAATCCGACTCGGATTCACTCTGGTTCTCGATCCATGGCTTCATAAATTCCGCATATATAGAAGTACTCAGTGGTCCCTCATGATGACCTACCTTCATTACGTCATATGTTTTATTAGGTTTTGCTTTAACAATTTCATAGGGACGTAAAAAATGTTTACATAATTTGAGCCCACCTCCGAATTGTGTCCTCTTTTTTCTTCTCAAATTATAAGTTCTTCGATTTTCTTCTTGAACTTTGAGGATTTGTCTTTTACATTATGTTCTGATATCTTCCCTCTTTTCATTGTACTCTTCTATCACTGCCTTTTCCAATAGTTCTTTACTCATACATCTTCCTAACTTTTCATTTTAACGCCCATTAAGACTTCAAAAGGGGTTACGCCAATACTTCTCTGTATAATTGAATTCAATGCTCTTTGTACCTGATTCACGAATTTGTACTACTTTCTCGGATCTTCCATACTGAGTTTGGTAAGCACAGAAATTATTGTGCGGTTCACTCTTTCTACCTGGCCGTCACCTCTTGGGACTCCAGTAGTAATCAACAAATGCTGAATACATTCCTCTGCACAATAATCTTCAAATTCTTTTGCTGTAAATGCTGTTCTTCGATCTGTTATGATCCTCGATGGATTACCAAATACTTGCTTCTGTCTTTCCAAACACGTAACTGTTTCTTTCGCTGTTATAGATTTACATGCATATAACCAAGTGAATTTGGAAAAATCATCAACAACTATTAAAATATATTGGTAATTTTTATTAGTGGAAGGCATTGGACCTAAATGATCTGTGTGATAAGTATGGCCCTTACATTATTCCGTCTTCTTCTGTTAACAAATTCGTCGTCATCATAATAATTGGATTACGACTTAAAGCGTCTACATGTGACATTCTACTTTGTTTCCGATGTTCATTCTCATAGGAATACTCCTTCAATAATAATGCCCATCTATCAACTCTTGTGGTTAAGTCTTTTTTATTCATCGTTTTATGAAAAGCTGAACAGTCTGTCACAATTTTGAATTTGAAATCAAGTATATCCGAAATTTTTCAACAGCCTGAATTATCGCCAGAACTTCAAGTTCGTAGCTGGTATATTTCTCTTCAGCTTGGGTAGTCTTCTTACTCATGTAATATACTGGGTGAAACATATCATCTTCATCAGATTTCTGCATAAGGCAAGCTCCATATCCATACTTACTTGCATCCGTATGTAACTGCGTTTCCTGGCCTTGTCTGTAGATACGTGATACAGGTTCAGAACTAAGTAAATTTTTCAACTTCTCAAATACTTCTTATTGAATATATCCAAAAATGAATTTTTGTTCCTGCTTCAATAAGTCACTCAATGATTTAGCAATGAGAGAATAAAATGCGATAAACTTCCGGAAATAACCTGTCAAACCTAGAAAAGATTGAATTTGTTTTAGTGTAGTCGGCTGTGGATGATTCTTTATTGCCAATGTCTTTTCACTGGAAGGTTGCACTCCCCCATCTTCAATGATGAAACTCAAAAACTCCACACGCGTCTTCAGTAGCTGACATTTCTTCTTTATAATATCCAATCCATAGTTTTTTGCAACTTGTAAAACTCTTATTAATCTCTCTACTCCTTCTTCTTCAGTTGAACTCAGTATTATTATATCATCCATATAGTATAAGGCAATATTTTCGCTAAAAAGCTTTCTGAAAATACTGGCTACGAATCTCTGAAATAGCGCTTGACTATTACATAATCCAAAAGGACATTTTAGAAATTCATACTGTCCATTCTGTGTAACGAAAGCAGTATATTTAATACTGGTTTCTTTTATATCTACATGAAAAAAACCATTCCTTAAATAATTTGTGCTGAAATATTTAGTATCCTGTAACCTATCTGATACATCTTCTCGAAAATCACAACATATTCTGGTGCTGCCATCCTTTTTTCTTACAAGTACCAGTGGGCTGGCAAAATCCGATGAACTAGGTCTTATTATTCCTTCCTTTAACCAATCTTCTATTTGTCTCTCCACTTCTTTTTTTTCAGGTACTGATAACCTTCTAGGACTCTAGTATACTAGCGTAATCATCTTCTTCTCCGAACTATAGTCTTCTAACATTTCCTTCACTTGTTTTCTACACTTTTCATTCTTTATGTGGCTGACTTCAATTACCTGAACAGCTTTCTCTTCATCCACGGTAATATTCAATAGAACATTTTCTTTTTCCTTTTTGAAAATTAAAATTTCACCATCTCAAAACGATACGTCTGCTTGAAACAATAAGTCATTCCCAACAATAGCTTTGAAATTCGAAGTTTCATTGGGTATGACATGAACTTTCAATACAACTCCTTCGCCATTCACCAGTAAATTGTTTTCGAAAAATTGTCTTGTTGAGATTCTATTTGGTCCGATGACTCTCAGACGGATTGAATGATTATTTAGTTCAATTGATTTGAAAAACATATCATAAACGTCTTGTCTTATTGCAGTTATATCACTACCTGTATCTAATAGTATTCAGTCAACTGAATACCATCTATAGTTATATTCACACTGTTTCTGGAACCCATTTCTATTATTGCTATATTGGAACTGCAACCGTCTTGATTTCCATTCATTTTTTTGGGACAATTTGTCGAAACATGTCCATATCCAGAACAACTGAAATACTTCGTTGCTTTGAATTTATCAGGACATTTTCCTGACATTTGACCTCTATTGCCACAGTTGAAGCAACGTCCCTCACTTCTTTTCCTGACATGCTTGTCATCATTACCCGTCATCATTTCCTTTCTTCAATCTTTTCTAGAATCCTTACCTTGATTTCTTGATATACTTGAGTTGATATACCAGCTCTCACTTGTTCATACATTTTGACTTTGTTTTTGAATTCAGAAAAATCTCTTGCTCCATATAAAATAATTTTACTTGAAGTATCATTCTGTATACCATCAATTATATATTGAATTACAACCTCTTGCTCAAGATTTGCTCTAGTTACTATTTCCCGCATGGAAAGAACGTACTCCTGTACTGATTCGTCTCGTTTCTTTTTTCGAGACATTAACAACTTATGTATCTGAGTACTGCTTACCTTAACTTCAAATTCTGCTTTCAATTTCTTTTTCAAAATTGACCACTTCATAATTCCTTTCTCAGACTGAACAAATAACTTGGCTAATCCAGTCAAAGATTTGTTTGCGTAAATCAGTTTTTGTAAATCATTCCATCCTGTGAGTTTTGAAATTTCCTCGAAGTCCAAAATCCATTTATCTACCGGATAGTCATCTTTTCCATCAAATGTTCTTATAGTATCCTCAACATCTCTAAAACTTAACGCGAATGATTCTCCTCTTTTTGATTTTCCGCCTCTTCTAACACAACCGCCATCATCACTATCACTTTGTTCGGAATCTTCATTTACTTCTGACTTCCCGTCTTCTACCTAATCATCTGTCTGTCCCTCACTGATTTCATTCACAACTTTCAAGTCATTCATAAAAGAATAAATGCGATCTAATACTTCATCACTATTACCCGAATAATCAAGATCAAGTATGTGGCACACAGCAACAAGATCAGGTAACTGCACTTCCTGTTTCATTTCACTTACCTTTTTTTTTACATTCCTCTGAACTTTTATTCAAATTGAAACCAGAAAAAGCACGCAATGAACTTCTCGTTTTCCGATTTTCACCAGGTTGACCGTAGGCAATTAAGTGTAACGCCTTAATCGCCTTCAACGAACCCCTAGAATTATTTTAAGATATTTTCGGAATATCACCAAGGCTAGCCATTATAAATATTCTGTATAATGTCAAAAAACAGAATACAATTAATAAAGTGAATAATCAGAAACAGAAATAAAGTACCTTATACAAATCGAGTCACGACTTCAAAATGAATTAGCTTTCGAACTATGAATAGTAAAATTTCAGATCAAGTGAATATTTGACGTTTACAAAAGTCAAAATGAAATATTAGAAAATTAGTAATGAAACAACTCAAAAGTTCTTCAATTAATTTTAAATCAAACTGTAGTAATCATCGTACTCGTCTATGTCTCCACTTGATGAGGATTAAAGCAAAATATATGCCTCCTACCTTGTCGGATTCCCAATTACCAAGCTAAATGCAGATGATGAATCAAGGATACAAATTCTTTCCACAAAATAGTTGATGTGCTTCAAACCTTCCACTTGCATCATATGCAAATACTTGGACTGTCAGAATACAGTGTGTGTCGCCTTTGTTTGAAACATAATGAAACAGCAGAGCATATACTTTGTGCCTACCCCGCGTGAATAGGCGTGAGCCACAATAAACCGTTGCGGGTTACGGTGGAGGGTTAGATACACCCACTCTCTTTAAACCTAACCTAACTTAAGAAGGGCTCACACAAGCCAATCCAATCGACTACAACTACCTAGAGAACCAATACATCTAAAATAACTCTGAGGTGGAGATATACAACTGTCAAAGATAGTTATATATCTGAGAATCATACCACATCACAAAATGATCTTAAATCAAAAGTTAGTCAGATCGAGGAAGCTGTGGTGCCGGGCAGACTCATTTATAGAACCAAAGTAACGCGAAGTATATGCTGGGATTTTATTTGAAAGAAAACTCACACGAACGTTCGTCGGTTGTATTTTCGGTGTGGTATTAGCCAAAAAACAATTTGAAATATTTGTTGTCTAATTACATGGATCTTTTCACGACAATTATTTGGATTTATAATAACTTTTCAAAATAGCGAAAGCTTGTCTAACTGAACCACTCACAAAACATTTATGTGCAGATTTATATCTCATTTTATTTATGTTGCATTTCTAAATGAAATGCCATATATGTGTAGCTAATCTCGGTACGGAATCTCGAACACACTTTGTTAATTTCCATGTTTGAATCAGTTAGGCATACAAAGGTTGAACAATTACCAACGAAATGAAGATGACCGTGACAAAATGAAGATGACAAAATGAAGATGACCAGCCGATTTCGAAAGTTCATTCATATTTCAAATATCTTGGACTTCTTAGCTAATAACAATTAAGAAATTGATTCCTATACGATTTGATATCTTACTTGATGGTGTTCATGCGAGAAATAAAGTCTTTTATAGAAAATGACAGCCCGCGAAGGGAATCGATGATGACAATTCTTCGTGTATTAACAAAAATGCAAATTAAAACTATTCGAAAAATAAATACCTTAAAGAATTCAAAATATTTCTTCTTCACAAAGAAAGAATTCAAAATCTCCATTTCACGTGACCTCCTACACATATTTCCCATTATTAGAAAATTTATACAATTGTAAGTGTGACAGATTGAAAACGTTTTGCACTAAAGCAATTTTTCTCGTATTTCTTTTTGACGAACGTCTTCTTAAAACCCTCTCCATCTATCACAGCTGAGCCATAAAAGTATATTTTTTTTTAAATTTCATACAGTCGATTCATAGAATGTAAACTTTCAGGCCTGAGATAACTGTATGAAGGCTATTTTCCGGGTTTTCTAGCCATGGTCTGGAGGTTTTTATGCCTGACGTTGCGTCTACTGCTTTGGTACACATTTTCAAAGGCGATGTGATAACGGTCGCAATACCCGAGCTGGTGCTCTGGTTCTTGTTACTGTCGTATCCAACGCATTAATTACCACATTAGTTAGCACATCGCCTTTGAAAATGTCTACCGCAGCAGCAGACAAAACGTCAGGCATAAAAACCTGAAGACCTCGACCAGAAATCCATGCAGAACATACAGACGATTTATAAATACAAGTTACTGACTTAGAAGACTTTCTTTTCAGAAGTTTATATTTCGCAGTTCCAAATCTAAGTTAATAAAATTGACCATGATATCTTCATTAGAAAACCAGCTGAAGTCGGTGTGGATGACTGAAGTTGGTAGTTTGGATATCGTTATATCTGTCTGAGAGAACCCAGTATGTCTAACTTCACAGTTATTATTCCAAGGCCTCTTCAATACCACTGGGTGTACTACAAAGATCACACTTAGGTCCACTCATGTTTTTGATCTAAGTGAATGATATTTCGAAATGCTTCACTTTGCAAATTTTCAGCTTATATAGATTAATTCAGAATCTTCATCGAGATAAGGACTATTCTTGATTGTCATAAATTACAGAGGAATTTAATTAGATGTGTGAATCATCAAAAGTGTTGATATACAACGTTCTAAAGAAATAAAAATGTATATGTCGGCTAGTATACTCTCAATGAAGTACCCATTAAGAGTATACAGGAATCACTATTGATAGTAAACTCAGTTTTGAAGTTCACATCAATAATCTTGTTCAGAAATCACTTCAATGGTAATATTTATTATGGGACAAACTAAATTCGTGTCCAAACCTAAGATGATAATATCTTCTTACTATGCTTACGTTTAGTCATACAATTCAGAGCAGAAAAATAATTATGAGCCAATAAGTGATTAAAACATCATGAGCTAAATGCATAATATTCAATTTCTAAAAGAGAAATATGAAAAAACATCGAATACGAAATCAAATGCATTATTTTTGTACATCACAAAAACGTGATCAATTTTTCTAGATTCTCTCATCTTCAAAAAAATATTAACTTTTTTAAAAATCAATTCCCAATACTATCATATCGAAGCAGATATAGTCACCTGAGCACAGAATGGCTTATTTTGTGTTCCACTTCATTTTGGTATTCAGTTTTGATATATATTATCCGGCAGATCACTCTTTGTGAACGAAAAAAATGATTCTACTCTCTATAAGGTGATAGATATAATTGGTAATTTGTATATGAAAAATAATGAAAATGAAATCTATACTAATACTGATAGAAATATAAACTTCTGATATTTGGTACTATACAATTGCTTTGTATCAAATCATATAAGTTCCTTGAATAATATTTATATTATATCAGGAATTACCCTACATTGTTCAAAATGAGAATTTAACAAAATTTATAGTTCAAAGTCGAAATTTTACAGTTTTCCAAAATTGGCATCTGAATTTAATGATAAAGTTGGAAAATAATGACAGTACTTATTGATTTCCAACTTTAATTTCGAAATTTCTCCTAAATTCCCATAATCAACTGATAACTTATCTTGAATTCCGACTTTGATCCCGGAACTTTATTAAATTCCGACTTTGTGATTGTAATATTGTTAAATTTAAACTCGATATTTTTTCAAAATCTTCGTGACCCTTCTCATGCTTCCTAATTTCAAGTGATATATTTATTTTGTTTATTCCTGATGATGAACAGCCACCTTCGCATTCTTCTGTCGGACAAGTGGAGCACAGATTGGTCTACAGTTGTTTTATTCTTGATACTTTGCAATAGGGTATTCATGAATATAAATATATTTTATTGGTCCAAAACAATTAAGTAAACGTAAATTCCAACTCTTTGCATAAATAACTCACCGTGAATAGCATCTTTAAAACCGGTATTGCCAGGTGATGCGAGTGAACACTGACAGGCTATCAAGGTTAACAGAAAGGTGCAAAGAATGTGAGAAAATCCATACATTTTCGAAAACGTTGTCAAGGAGATCACAAAATAAAACAAGAACCAACGCGATTGTACGCTCGATCTATAGCTGTCGGTGCGGTACACTGAATAGTAGGCATACTTCTTCGGCAAAGCAAAGAGCAATAGTGGGAATGCGAATAGAAGAAAGTGGTAGGTATCAAAATAATAGCTTTCATTTGTGTCGCACTTACGGATTCTGTGATGATGATGAAATGATGAGCTTCCACTGATATTCCAATTAATTGTAATATATCTATCATTGGGTATAACGTCGTATTTTAACTATTTCGAAAATACATTTAGAAGTTAGGATACTGGGTATTTAAATCATATGTAATTCTAAACAAGTACCTATGAGAAAATGAATCGTCAGTAAACTTTTCGATGAGGCCGTGGGAAAACTTTTCTTGCCCTAAGTCTCCTTTTTTTCTCATCAAATATGTATCCCAATAATTGTTTTGAACTAGTTTCCTTTGCTGGGTGTTTGTTATAATGAATTTAAAGTTGCTCCACTAATTCCGTTAATGTCGATCTCAAGTCCACATGTGAAAATTAATAAAAATTGTATACCTGCATGGAAAACTCCAGGCAGGTATAGAAATAGCAAAAATTTTAGTTCAAACGATTATTTACTACAAAAATTCAAAGTATTTTTCACAAAGAAATATGTACCATTTTTCGGTGACTTGTCGTGTATGACAGAGAGCTAAGAAATTGTACAAATACTCACCTTTGAGTTTCGGAGGTCTAAATCTGCGTCAGCCTTCTGAATGCAAAAATTGAATGTATCATGCATGATTCCCTATCGTTCGTTTCATTTTCAAACATCTCGATAGGTGTCAAAAGAGTTTTGAAATGTGGGATATTTCAATATTTGTTTGAATTCCCAAACATTAGATGTAGTGTTCTCTGATATTAATCTGTTACGATTTCGCAAACATTTCTAGAATGTCGATACGAAACCACAAGTTTTGAGATCGCTGAACAGGGGGGTACAATTAAGTCGCCTCATCGACCAACCGACTCATGTCCTTTAGATGTTTTTGGGGGGACACGTAAAGTCTACCATCTGACTAATTGGAAAACATTCGAGGACAATCAGTAATGTTAGTCTCGAAGTGACAACATCTGAAATTATTTGCCGGTGGCCGTTAAATAAACAGTAATTTTAGAGAGTCGGAGAAAGTAATTTCACAAATTAATAAATCAGTATTGAAACTTATATTTGCCTTAGTTTTTTAATGGGATAAATGTCTCAACTAGCTACCTAATCATATACATTTTCGTTGTGCATTCACTAAACATGTTATCTTATATTTCATATTTCGTCGTCTACCAACTACGATTTTTAATCTTATTAAGAAGTAGGTTGTGGTGGTAATTACCAAAATCTGGTAATTTGTTCACAATCAATCAAGTGTCTGTAGAAGAATGTATAATCTATAATTTTGAATTTGCGATGCCAAATTCTGAGTATTTGTGTCATTGCCAAAAGATCAAATTAAAACAGAATAGTCTCTTCAAATATTTCATAATATACCGGAATAATGTACCATTGAACTTCGAAGTCAGGTCATTTTGAAAGCAAATAGTGGGTTAGATATCTCACGTTATACAAGAAAGCATTGAGGATATTTTTTGGCAGATTCTACCAGTTGGCCATGAAGATATATCGTCACAAGTATCAATAATGAAATTACAGAAAACAACATGTAATATTATTAGAGAGATCAAATAAAGAACGTGACGGAATATAAAGTATATAAGAGAGTTAGTATCAATCTTATTAATTTTTAGAATTTTCTTATGTTGGTTTTTAATTATAATGAGAATAAATTCCACTATAATAACTGTATTAATCTGATATTTGTTTAATTTTCATCATTGACATGAAAATTAACTTTCCAACATTGAAAACTACGTATTTTCATCACCTCATAGGAAAGGGTGTCATATAAAATACATTTGCAATATTCAGTACCCCCTTTCAACTTCCAAACGGGGCAAGACATCAGAGAATTTTTGTAAAAAGGAATCTTTTTCAGAACTTTTTTATAACAAAGCCAATAGTGCGACTTGCCACAGAGAGGGCACACTTTTTTCAATAGGAAAGGTTGTCTTGTGATTTTTCGTATGTGAGGTATTTCAATTCCCTGTTACATTAGGTTAGGTCGGAAATGAGTGGATCTATTCGATCCTTCACCGCAACCCGCAACGGTTTATTGTGGTTCACACCTATTCACATTCGACCAAATAAACCCCGATTCTTCTCTCACCATATTTACTATATAAAAATGGATGTTTGTTGGTTGGTTGGTTGGTAAGTGATAAACTTCTACATCACTCAACCGATCGTGATGAAACTTGACATGTTTGAGTAATTTTTCAT
>WOGN01010979.1:0-10196 GCA_015342105.1 Leptinotarsa texana | reverse complement strand
TTAACCCTATTATGTCCAGTTTATTTTCAAGAATAGTTTCTTTGAAGCTATTGAAACAAATGTTCAATGATCGGATATTTACGTGAGCAATTTTAATTTTATCTATTCGTGGTTTTTTGATCGAGTGCCTATAGTAGGATTTCCATTTATGTATTTGATGAAGATACCTTCTTCCCCACCTTCTTCCCGTTCCTTCAAAATCTCCAATACTTTCTTGAATTGTTCTCGTTGTAGATGCGTTCTATCGGTTCTTATATGAAAACCAAAACTCATTGATTTGAGTTTGTGTTTGGATTTCAGAATAGTCATGAAGTCATCTTTCGAAGGTAATTCGATTTCAATTGGTGTCGGTGAATTATTCTTATTCTTTCCGATTCTTACTACTTTGATGCGCTGGATATCGACAGAAGGGGCTAACGCTTGAATAATTTCAGATGCCTTCTTTTTATCTCCTTCTCCTTTGTTGATTACTGATTCATTGTGTTGCTGCTGAACATTATACATTATTATGTTTTTCTCTCGTCGCTGTCTACCATTTATTTCATTCAAAATTACATCCATATTATATGTATCTCTATTTTCTTTAAGCTTCTTCAAATCTTCCTGAAGTGCCTTGACCGCTGACGTGAGATCTCTAATTGCTGTAATTAGCTCCCGACAATTCTCACAATCCATTTCCTTGAGGGGTGTTAGGATTTGAGTTTGACAGTCCTCGCACCTATAGACGAAACCTTGTATATCGGTGAATGTGGAATATTGTTCTTTACTCATACCCAAACATTTGGCATGAAAGTACTTCTTACAAAAAAGGCACTGTATGCCAGGCGATCGATCGTTGACTGTTTGATTACACTATTTGCAAGCGGACACCATATCAAGATGAGCAATTCACTTTTTTTTTCCTGGGAACTTTGGGTAACGTAAGTTCACAATTGTGTTTAATATAAACGAGATAATCGTGATACCGAGAAAAAAAACGGATTCAGAAGGCAATGTTTTACCACATAAATACACGAATTTAACTGAGCTCGCCGAAATACGTGTTCACACGAGCACAGCTCAATACAATATTTATGCTAATTCTATTGATTTGTTGTATTGTTTTTCATATTGTACAATAATGAGATTTAAGTTTTCTTTTGTAGAACATGAGCAGAAAAAGCAGACACTAAATTCTTTAAAAATATTATTCGGGTGATTTGACTCGAACTTCCATCAAATATGTTCTTAGTTAGGGTTAATGTATATTCCTACGAATGAAATAAAATACAACATTTTGTTGCTGGTACATGTAAGAAAATTCAAAAACTGATTTCAATGTGAACGAAGTTGCAAGCAGCAATTTGATACATTTGTTACATAATATCAAATTATTCCAAAAGAAGGATTGTCGATAGAAATTGAATGAAGTTTCAAAAGAATCTTTAGTTCACTCACGAAACATGTGATCATCTATCAAATGCTATACTTGAAATGGTTCGATTTATTCAATTCGCATACGAATAATGAATTCAAGTTGTCGAGTAATCTTACCCAAAACCAGCCACAGTTTACAGCAATCACAATAAAAAATTGTGTTGCTATTATAAAATATATTATTTCTTATGAAATTTTCTGTTCAATTGGAAGTGCCATAAAAGTTGCTCTCCCAAGAGATATGATATTTTCAGTGATAGGTACAAGATTCATATGCTAAAAAAAGCTTTCATGATCAGAATTATCGTTGGAGAACAGACCCAAATTTTTATTTTATGCTAGTTGCTCCTGACGCGCCATTCGAATATTCGAGAGTGTATCAAATAATATAATCAGATGATGATATAGGAATTAGAAAATTATCGAAAGCTGCTGAAGAAGTCAACAGGAGGAATATTGATAGTGATATAAATTCACATTTATATCTGAAGTGAATGAGCTCAGTGGGAAATTGATTCTGTGGATAAAAAATAAGGTTGTCCAAAAAAGAAAACTGCTCACACAACACAACAATCAACGCTAAGGTATATGGTAAAGAAATAAGTTGAACGAATTGGATTTGCATGAAAGAAACATATATGTTTTTCTGATTATCATCAAATGATTCGCAATAGCTTTTTTATCACTTGATAAAGCTACTGTGCTAGAGAAACATGTTGTGATATATTTTTCTAATGTAGTTTGTGGTGTGGTGAGTGAGGTTTAGTTTTTAAAAATATTTGGTTATTTGAAAAGAAAAATTGAAACCATTCGAATATTTTCTCTAGTTTTCCATTCCTAATGAGTCTAATCACGGAATGATGAACATCATATTTTGTGTAGAATTCAATTTCTGTTTTTTTTCTCTGGCCAAAAGATGAAAAATTCAGTCCGTATATTTCACTCATTTCATGAAGAACGTCACGTTTCTGTTAATTAAGGATTAACATGAATATGAATCAATAATTTCTTGTGAAATTGAGATTTTTTTATAGGCTCTATCAGCTGATATTAACAAACCAATTTCAATATTGGAAATAAATAAGGAAATTGTTACCTCCCTCAGAATTGGATCACATTCAGAATGGAGGTTTTGTATATTCCAGCTTCATTCAAAACCTTGAAATTTCGTAAGACTCAAGAAATATGTACTTACCGTCATAATTGGAGCTGCACAAACCCCTCCCAGCAGTCCTGATATTTCTTTCAGAAGGAAAGTGGACACAGGCATGAAAAATTTTTCTGTAAAGAATTATATCAGTTTACTGAAAACATAAATAAATTTAAAAATGGAATGATTCATCAAAAATACCTACATAAACTACTCTATGGTAAGTTACTGATATTATTTATCATAAATTTGGGAAGGTATTTTTATTATTCAGTGAATATTACTGTAGTTTTTCTCTAATACCAAAGCTCTTGGTGATCGAGACACGTATCAAGATGTCAAAATGACGGTTGGATGTTGGGAAAAAACCCCAATAATATTCATTACTACACCAAAGGTTCCAAATAGTGCATCAATAGTATTCAGTATAATGTTTCTCAAAGTATTCGGACGTTTTCGTATCGTAATCTATTTTAGATAGAAGAGGGACTTTATCATCAAATTGCAGATAAGGCACAATTTTCTGCTCTCGAATATACCAAAATGTATCTAGATGTCAACGATATTCTGAAAGGCGTCATCATTTTCTTTAGGATGTTCGTACTAATCTAGAAATTTCGTCAAAGATTATTATTGGTTCCAGACATGAAATTTTTTTCATGACTGCCTCCAGCATCCGCTTCAGAAGTTCTAGTTTCCCATTTATATTTCACCTTTTCCCTTTTTTTGTATTTCTTTTCAATTTATCCTTTCGACATATTACTAAATATTTTTTCATCAACTATCCATCTCAATTCATTCTCATTCATATATAATTACTTTATCGTTGGGTTTTTCCGTCTCCATCCAAAAATGTGAAAATCTTCCGAAGGAAGTGAAAGTGAAAAGGAGGAAGCTATCAATTTGATGAAATCGACTACATACAAAAATGTGTAGATCATGCAAAGAAGTTACTTTCAGATATAAACTGGAAGAAAAAGCTCTATCGAAACAATTATTTTTATATGAACATGGAATTACACAGAAGAGAAATACTTTAGAAAATAACTGATTTGAGAGAACTTTTTCTTTGGCAAGATTGAATAACACAAAAATCTCAAAACTAACGAAATTTGGAGTCTGTTATTTCAAAATGTTGTGAGTTAAAATAGAAAACAAGGACAGTCGATTTTTACCGAGTACTTTACGTACTTCAGTATATAAAATCAGAAGAAGTAGTTAGGTGCAGTCATAGTTCATTGTGGTTCTGGCCTCGAATCTGCTCATTATTACGCATTGGTCAAAGACGAAACGGACTGGTTTAAGTTTGACTATAATCACTATGTGTTCTGTTGATGTCTTGAATCTATTGGATCCTCTAAAGACACCCTACATTTTGTTTTATGGAAGAGAGGAAATTGGCAGATGAAGATTTTTAGATGATGTGGCACTGCAGGTATTTTCAGGTTATCCTGCAACTGAAAAAGCAAATGCGCCACTGGAATCAATGGAGTCGCCCCCGGAGCGCCAATTATTGTTGTTTCATAATTTCATGATTTGATCACTTTGTTTTCAATATATATTATATGAATAACAAATATTCCAAAATTGTTGAAAAGAGAAACTGTCATTCAAGTTTAGTTCTCAATTTTTATATTTTCTATGCATTTGCAAGGAAGGCACGTTGGACTGAATTGGGATAGTTTGAAGAATATTACTCATCTCTATTCCTGAAAATGAGTGTTATCATGTAGTTTTCCATTCTAGAGACAATTATACTCCATTCAGGAAATAATCAATTGTGCAAGAGAAATAGCGCTGATACGCATGGCTTCAGAAAAGTAAGTGAAAATTCTATGGAAATGAAAAGCACCATTCTCATCCTCCGTATGGTTTTTGTTGAGTGTGATATTTCCAACGTATTGTTATCTTCAGTTGCAAATGATTGTGTGAATTTTCAGATGAACGTGTTCACCAAATCAGATAGTAACTACTTCATAGTTGCTATTTTTGAGAGGAATAGTTTTGATTCTCTTGTCAAAAGTCTTTCCAATATCACTTCAATGAAATAAATAAAAACACTTTTATCTACCACTTGTTCATTTTATTTATGCAACCGGTTTGGGGTTTGACCCAAACTGAGTTTTATACCGAAACCGATCGTATAAATGAATTCAACTAGTGGTAATTAGACAAAGCTGTTTTTGTTTATTTCAATGAAGTGATCATGAATACCACAAAATGAACAAGTCATCTATCACACATATGCTTTCCAATATGTTTGAAAAACATACAAATTACTTACAAAAAATTTTTGTAAGTTATTTGAGCCATTTTGAGGTTATCAAAAATTTTCTTTTCTGATATGAAAATTATAATTGTATTTGTTCGACGTGTAATATAATTGAACTTTGGTATTTAGTTAAATTATCATAATCTCCATTCAGAATGACCATTGGACCTTTTATTGTTCTTCTTGCATATAATCAGACACATTTGAAAGGATTTTGAATAGAATAGTGATAATTTAAACCAATAGGGATTGATAAAAACACTATTGGCTAGGTTTTGGTGATTCGTGAGAAGGTGGTTGCAAGTAGTTTGTGAGTAGATAGGTTGTTATCAATTTTGGATCTGGTTTTATGACGAATTGACTGAAATGAGTTTGGTTGATAGGGAAAGCAGAAAATTGTTATCCACAATATGATTTCTACCAGTGTTAAGATTTTCAATGTCTCGAAAAATAAGGTTTTTGAAAATAACACCAGTTGCAGAGAAAAAAATCCGGGTGCGTAGACCGTGGTGGAGTGGAACATGATGTACCAAAAGTTTCATCTACTACTGCGGCAGACAGCATCAGTGATATATGCGTTGACTGCGAAGTCAAAAGCTATATTTCAAAGTCTCAGCAATGAACGATTGCTGAAACTCAGGCCTTGCAGTCAATGCAAGGACGATATGTGCGGCAGTAGCAGAAAAAACTTTGATATTTTCATTCGACCACGGTGTACTGGACCAGAGTTTTTCTCTTCTATCAACTATAAGAGCGTTTGTTCGTAGAATACCGTCCCAAATTTTCATCAAGTCAAAGACTACTTACCTTTTCGGTAGAGACAAGCAATATCAAGTTCAACGTTCTCTGGATTCTTCCGTTAGAACGCAAAATAGAAACAATCGTAAACTACCATTGTCGTCATAGGTAAAATATTGCATGCTCAATTCATTCGTTACAAATGAATATTCAATACAGATTACAGTTGACAGAATAATTTGATAGTTAAAAGTTGTTCATGCATCGGAAAAAAATGTATATTTTGAAATACTTACTGCCCCAAGAACCTCCGCTTTCCGACACAACTAAAATTGTGATGGTTGTTGAACTGAGACCCATTACTGGTATTGTCAGAACCATTGGGAGTAGTACAAGCCATGTGCGTTTAAATGTTTCTTTCAGATCTGCAAGCGAAGGCATTGGTTTATTGGTTTCCTCTTCAACACCTTCCATATAATACTGGTATAAAGGTGAATATTTGGTAAGGTAAATCATGACTGCCGATGTCAGCAGAATTGCCGTTCCACACAGATAGTAAATCAGTGCCACTTGAATTGAACTTCCTCCAATGACAAGACAACATATTTGTAAAATTGCACTGATGATACCCGACATGGATGAACCATAAGTCTGAATTTTTATATATTCTGGAGGAAATCTCGCCATCAAAGTGTAGTTACTAATCGAAAATGTGATTGCAAAAACTGAAAGAGAGATATGGTATAACTTGATACATTCTACATAGGAAATGGTTGAAACTTCTTAAGATTATCATGAAAACCAAAATAACTTTTGCATGAATTCACTCCTATTTATACGAATCGCACTGAATTTATTACTCACAGGTATTGACTACTGAAACTAATATGGTGAGGATGAAAAAGCCCATTTGCCCTGGAAAAAAAATCGAATATTATCGGTTTTGAACTTAAACTATTGAAATGAATATTTATATTCAAGAATTGAGAAAATGCTATTAATGAAGGTTCATAAAGATGTGTGTTTGCATGAAATACTTTTTGTGAATAATCAATTTATTCAACTTCTGAAATCATTAGCCTTTTGTTAGAGAAGGCTATGTTAACTACTTTTCGAACCACCTGAAATGCAAGTAGTTGGTTTAGGTCGATTACAAAACATCTGTCAGCACTTTCAACTTAGAAGTAACCTCTATGTGATTTGTGAAAGTGTTTCACGTTTGATCATGAACGACGTTGAACTACGTCACAAGACGTAGGCAAGGTGACTTTGAGGTAGTGTTTTGGTACCAACTTCGAATGACCTTCACTCACTAAACACATACTTGCGTCAAGGTGACTTTGACTTCAGATGAACTCGAGCCCGTTACGCGGCTTTCTTGAAATCTACATGACACAACGTAGCTACGGTGACTTCGAGGGAGTGTTTTGTGTTTTACCTTGAATGACTGTCAACTACGTCACATGACGGAGAAAAGATTACTTTGGATTAGTGTTTTGAGTTTGACCTAGATTTCTCAATTCTGGAGTAGTTTTTTCCTTAGTCACTTCCACCTCATCCACCACAGGTACTGCTCTCGACAACGCATCGGATACTAAATTCTCTTCACCCTTTCGATGCACTACTGTGAACGAGTACTGCTGCAATCTCACTGCTCAACGTGCTAGGCGGCCCGTCAGATCCTTATGTTGTGCAACCATAACATAATGTAGTGGTCAGTGACCACAGCGAAAGAAACTCCTTCCAAATAGGGTCTGAGCTTTTCAATGGCCCATAGCACTGCTAGGCATTCCCTCTCCATCGTAGTGTAATTTCGTTCCTGTTTAGTGAGGAAACGACAAATATATGTTATAACTTGATCACCTGAATCGCAAGGCTTGATTAAGACTCCTGCGATTCCATAGCCTGAAGCGTCGGTTTGGACCACAAACGGTTTCGAATAGTCAGGGCAGCTCAAGATAAGTGCAGACACCAGACACTCTTTTATTCTTCTAAATAACTCTGCACAATTATTGGTCCAAATGAACTTTGAGATTTTGCGAACCAAGGCGCTGATAGAAACAATTAATTACAATTAATCACCTCGACCGTACCAGTTGCAATGCCCCTAATTTCATATGATAATTCATCATAAGAGAGACGATTCACGTTCATTTTCATAGTCATTCGAGCCATATTCAATGTACTCTTTCAATTTCAGTAACCAAAAAAAATTAACAACTATACTATCAATATTGATAAAAAAATAACTGAAAAAAAAACGGAAAACGTATTCGTATTGATGCTTCTGAATATTTATGCTCGATCGAACAACCCCAATAAGTAACCAACTTACAGATACAATTGAAGTCCTGACCACACAAAATTTCATAAATTGTATTCGATAAGTAAACACCCAAATTCAAGTGGAGTCTTCAATGAGCGCCAGGTAAATTATTTCACCCACAAGTATCCCGCTACTAAGATTTCCAACCCCCAAATTTACCAAAGGGTTGGAATAAATTGCCAGTATAAGTTTTAACAGTTCAATAAATTTTAAATAGACATTATTCAACTGAATTCATTTCTTCGCATTCCAGAAAGTTAGGCCTTATCAAACTTACATTATAAAAAAAAACAAAGCAAACGTTGGTTTGAAGGTGATTGTTGACAATGTTTTGTGGTGTATTTCATCAGTTGATGATGAAATAAAGCAAACGTTATTAAAGGTCAAGCACTAGTATCTGTAAGTTGCAAGTAGAACAAGTACCCATCTCGAGTCGAATAACAAACAAAAGTAAATCAATCAAGCATAAACAAGCGATCAGCAATATTATCTTATTTGTCCGAGTGTTGCAGGTAATGAGCATAAGTACAAACAACAAAAATGAATAAAAACAATAACAAAACAAAAAAACAACAATACTGTTACCGCATCAATTGTCTACAACAACATTCAGCACTCGAAATTTGGGAGATCTGAGTCATAATACAATTTATTTTGCGACCGCGTGAGCTCACGTGTTGCGCATGCGTGAATGGGGCGGATCAAGTGCCCGATATGACGTACTCAAGCACCACAGTGTCCGCTCTATGACGGTTACAACAGATGTAAGTAGTACACTGAACAAATTACACAATTACTACAATATTTTCAGTCGAGTGACAGTTACAACTAAGCGAAGTAAGCAAGGGCAATGAAAACAATAAAAATCATCGTTTTGTATCCACAAATACATATATGAGTGGGCAGCAGAGCAAAATACGCCGCGAGCTTATTATTCAGGTAAGCAATCAGCTGTCAAACAATTACTAATAAACAAATAATAGACAATAGATATATGACCAAGATGAAGAACTTGCGTGTCCTAGCGTCGATAGGCCTGGATTCCTGTCCTAATAGAGTTGTCGTCTGAGGAGGAGTAGATCACCCCGTACTCTCCCTGATACCAAGGTTACTGCAGTTCACTGGGACCACCCTGTAGAAGGTAAAGGTTGCACCACCCTGTGGAAAGTTGCACCACCCTGTAGCCTTGGTCAGAAACCAACACTCAAACTCCACTCTGTAAGTACTACATACTTACAGTAACTTCCAGTATCTAAAACCCCTGGCTGAAAAGGGGTTTTCTCTTCTAATACGATTGTACTAGAGTTGAGAAAAACGATTCAAATAACCGATCTGTCTTGCGAGACGATTTTCAGCCTTATTGCACCTGATGTGACTCTATGGAATTGGCAATGAACATCACCACCATGGATGATATCGATGTGGTGTTAAGTTTTCAGGATCCTTCGTAGAGTTCAAGTTCTGATGAATACCGAAACTACACACAAAAGCAACACCAATCTATCATGAACTTGTTAAATTAGGTTCGAAAATATATTCCCCGTAAAGGATGATTTAGGAATCATAAAATTTCGCGAACCAAAACCTCAACACACATCACACAACCTTTCTTCTCTCCACTTCTCCCCTGCTGGTCTCCTTCTTCTTCCAGACTGTCAAAACTCAAACTTGTTTGGTTGCCCAGAGAGGTCACTAACATAATCATCAACCGAATGAAAATTGATTTCAATGCTTTTCTCTAACTCTACTATTGCAAAAACAACCTAATACTTCATTGATGTTGAATAACTTGCCAAATACACATTACCAGGAAAGACATTACCTTACCAGAAATCATCGCATTCTGTTAAAATTTCTATCAGATGCCTGGCAATGTCGCATATTTTCGACAGCTGAAACGATCACGCATCGTCCAAGGCAGAGTTCCCCAAACTTTTTTGTGTCGTAGACCCCTTGCCGTGTTTTTCCGTGTTGGGTAGACCCCCTACTCACCTGATATTGATTTCCTGTAAATTTCCAACTGTAGTGAAGTTTAGTGTTAAAAACTTAAAGTAAAAACACATATTATTTTATATATTTAATAATTGACTTCAAAATAAAATTTTGTATCTGTTATGTAAAATATACGTAACATTGAATAAACATAAAATAAACTATAAATGAAATAACATAAGCAATAAGTCAATATTTTCAGTGAGAAGGATGAGCCTGATGCTTTAATAATAAATTATCAACATTTGGCGTCAATTTTGTAAGGGTTAATCTTAAATCTCCTCGGCTAATGATGTCCAGTC
>WOGN01010978.1:0-10196 GCA_015342105.1 Leptinotarsa texana | reverse complement strand
ATAGGGGCCTCATTCGACAGAGTGTCGGGGCCTTCTATATCGAGAGGGGTCGTCTACAGCGTAATCTATAGCTTCCCTGACTAACTTGGTCATCGTTATGTAGGTACAATACTTTTATTTGAGAGACCTCAGCCCAACCAATATAAAAGCCGAATTGGATTCTGTTATACGAAAGTCTGCTCCTTCGTTAACACTGGAATATTGATTAATAGAGTAGAGTAGAGAACCGACTCCAATGAATGCAAGGTCAAAGCGTTGGTGTTTTCGGATGCGCGTGTGATAATTTTCATTGACTATTTTGAGAAAGGTAAAAATATCAACGGCGAGTATATGCGAACTTATTACAACGTTCCCAAATTTGAAAAAATGGCTGAGTGACCAAAGATATTCCAACGATGAAGAAGTGATATTGGCTATTTTGAGGAGCAAGATAGTTCGTAATACAAAAATCGTATCGAACTTATTGAACATCGCTGGGAAAAGTTTACAGGGCTTCAAGGATATTAGGTTGAAAAATACATGTATTTTTTGTTGGGCCATCCATTTTTTGAGCTCAGCGAAGCAAGGGCGATATTTTCAATATATTTATTCTTTGAGAGATTTGATCATTAAATGCCGACTCAGATGTGATATCAAGAACAAAGATTGCCTTGCATTTCAGTAGCGTTGAATTCTATAGGATTGATCCTCATTCTCAAAATCTGCCAGGTCCTTCGTGATGGGATCAGTTCAATTTCTTTGGACGACCAATCAACTTAAATAATTTGTTCGATTGGTGACATATTCATTTTGTAGAAATTCATATTAAATATAGAATAAAGAAAATAACTTTTGTTTCTAATTTCTACTAACCGACCGGTTTCGGTTTATTGGTCCATTTTCAAGTATCAATACATCAAGTCAAGACACGTACTCAAATATATACTGATAAGGTTAGGTACCTAAAGGTTGATGAATTTATTAGAAGCATTGGAAATAAATAATTTGTAAGAATATCTCAATTTCAATGATCAACTAGAACTATGCAGATCGCTTTTTTCAAATTTGTGAATTTCAACATCTAGTTTAGGATACATTCTGTTGAATGGTACCTATTATAGATAACCGACCTTATCATATATTCAAGTACTTGTCATGATATAGTAGTAACTGAAAATGGTCTAATAAACCGAAACCGATCCTAACAAATAATAAACTTAGTAGAAATTGCACAAAAATCTCACATTGAAGTGTGCATAATAATACAAATATCACTGTCTATTAGAACAAAGAACATAATTCAATTTATTGGCGGTTACGGAAAGATGTAAAAATATCCCTAATCGTCCATCGGAGAAGTGGAGAGCACAATTGAGAGGCGCGGGTTTTTATATTGTTGATATCTACAATAATCTTGATGGAACGTTTCTTGTTCGGTGGGCGATAGAAATGAAAATTGTGAGTTGAAAATTCATCATGACACCTTGATATTCGACCGCCCGATTTCTCTACACTTTTCTCTTCTCTCAACCTACTCCTGACCAATTTAACTTAGATTTTCTATTTCACGTGCCCATGTTTGAACTTGTTAATATATATTGGAAATGACAGATCTTTAAATCGATGTAGACGATGGAAACCTCAATGTTGATAGATCTGATAATATTGCAGATATTCTCTTTCTATTTCAAGGGATGATTAGAATATGCTTAAAGAAAGTACCTACACCTTTTCTGCATGAAGTTGAGGATTCAATTCTATCCTTCACTATGATAAATCATTTTCAGATTCAACCAGCTAACATCAAAGGAACAACTTCACAGGAAACTTGTGGACCTGAAGAAAAATATCATTCCAGATATAAAATAAGATTTCTCTTATGAGCTATTCTATTCCAACACGACATAAAATTCTTGTTTTCTTGTCGAGAGAATTTTTATGACTCCACATTCAATCAAAATTTAATGGGACACGTAGAACATAAAACCGTATACTCGTATATCCTCAGAATCAAGTTAGCTATTATTTTTTTAGGTTCTTGAACTATAAGTGGCATTATATGATTTGAGACAACACGGTTTTGTTTCAATTATTGAAATATATCCATTATTGCTACCTGATAACAGTACTCTTTCAAAGTGCAAGTAATACCAGGTAGTTCACCAAAACGGTACATGGATAGTTGTTTAGTTTTTGGAAGTATGACTTCACAGAGGGTTTAATTTGTGGAATTGAACCGCAAATCATAGAAATGAAGAGGGAGAACTCTAGAAAACCAGCCACACTTATGTCTACATTTTTTCTGCCGTAGAGTCACATCAGCTTGTCCATGAAGAATGTTTCCATTTCTACCCGCCTTTGAAGATACAGAACCTTAACGTTTTGCTCTCTAGAAAGTTCCAGTATCGTCAAGAAATAATTGAAATTATTTGAGAAAATTCCATAACATTCTAGAACATACCGGAACATTCTGGAATGTTGTGAACTGTTCTGAAACAATATGAAATGTTTGAGAACATTCTGGGACATCCCGGGTCATTGTGAAACATTTGAATGATGTGGAATGTTCTGGAACCCATTAGTAGAGATGTATAAAGCAGGATCCGTCCACCTCTTATAAGTTGAAGTGCATTCTTTCATTCCAAATACCACACAATATCTGAGCGAAGCCGCTTTCCACAGCTATTCACTAATGATGAGATTGACATCTCAGATAATAATTTGAATTGTTCCATCACAGACATTTGGTACTTTTGTAGACCCATAAAAAAAGAACATGTTCTGTTAGATCTAAATGGAATTAGGTAGCGTTTTTGAGGAAAACTCGCAGCTTGTTGAAAGATAACATCATTATATTAGGTTGTTTGAAAATATTTTTTCAGTGTCATATATTTTGTAGCTCCATATCACAATAAATATTCAATCTAGTGTATCGAGGTGTATACCGATCGATAGAGAATTTTCTACTCCATACATTGATTCTGTTAATTTTGTTTTCCTAATTTTCATTTTTCTCCTTTTTTTAGCTTATTACCATATGATGTGTCTTAGTCACAATAAACCCTTGCACCTTTGGACATATATTATGTTAAGTGATTTTTGGCAAATTTTTCTCTACGAAATCAAATTGAACCAAAGCATTGCCGAAACAGCCCAAAAAATTATCCAGGTATTTGGTAATGATATTGGAAATGAAGGCACTGCTCGACGTTGATTTGCGAATTTCGTTCCGAAGATGAGCCCTGAAGTGGTCCACTTACAGTGATCCAGGAAGAGGATTTAGAGGACCCTAATGGGGACTGACCCATCACAAATGTTGCGGAGTATGGCGTAAGAACTGGCGTCAGCTTTCATGCGGTTTTTGGTGGTTTGAAACGTATTGGGAAAGCCAATCAGTTCGAACAGTGAATGCCGCACGATTTGAACGATCGACAGAAAATTTCACCTTTCGAAGTCTGCTCTGCTTTGGCGCGTCCAAAAAGATTCTTTTTTGGATCGGATTGTCTCGCGATGGAAAGTGCATTCTCTACGACAGGAGATGTTTTGGACGGTTGTTGGATACCGATGAAAAATCCAGGCACTTCCCAAAGGCAAAAGTCCACCAAAAAAAGACTAAGGTTACTGTATGGTGGTCAGCGGCTGGTGTTTCTTTATAACTTTCTCCAACTGGGCCGAACCATCATATCAGAGTCCTATTGCGAGGAAATATACAAAATGTACCGAAAATTGTGTCATCACCAGCCGTCATTGGTCATCAGAAGAGGTCCGATTCTGATCTTCGACAACGCTCGTCTGCACGTTCCACAACAAATCACCTATCCAAAATTGAACTAATTGACTGTAAAGTCACCACCATACTTCCCAGACCTCTCGCCAATCGACTACCATCTTTTCATGCTGAGAGAATTATTGAGCAATACACATACACTTTTCTCTTGGATTACTTCTCTATTGATGAAAACCGTATGGGATTCCTTTGGGTGATTTTTGAGTGTATCGTGGGAATTTTAATTTATCATTCAATAATATATTCGATATAACATTACTGATTTACGGTGTTTTTTCTTTAGCTGTTAATAAAATACTGGTTTCTAGACAAGCAAATGAATCTAAATTATCCTCCGATCTTTCCGCCTCTTATGACGAAATACACGTTGAACATACGGGAAAACTATTTTCGTTGAATCAAGTCTTCTCGAAAACATGTTTAGGACCTATTCCGTTGTTATTGAAATATTTTGTTCTTAGCATCCGTTAAAAACATTTCACGTATTCATGAATAATAAATATGGGTATGATTTGGAGTATCTAATATCACTCTCAATGTGTTTGAAAAATATGTTTTGCTGTCGCCTGTTCAAGAACGACAACCCTCAGAAGTCAAAAGTTGTACGAGCTAAGGATTATTGCGATTAACAAGGCCTTACTTTTTGACGTACGATTCCTAGCGCGAAGTTGTTCGATATAAATGAAATTTATATATTTGTAAATTATCATTATTAACGAATACCTAATAAAATATTGTATGAGACATAAGTAATATTTGTATAAGATACCACTCACTTTCGTCACTAGTTTCACAAAATTCTTCTTTATCTTTTTCAATCATTCTAATTGAGTAGGCCGAATAGAAATGAGATCTATAGAAATAAAGATACATTAAAATTTTCAGAATTCACCACACATTATATTTATGAAAAACATTCATTCACTTTTTTTGATAGGAATTCATTCATGACTTTCACTTCTCACCACTCTAAAATTATTATTGAAAGTATCAGTTCGTCATACGCGTTCATACTGATTAATTTTCAATATTCCCAGCTGTGAAATCTCATAGGCTGTGACAATCCGATAAATTACCATTTCACGGAATTTTTGTTGAACCTATGACTTAGAACCCATATAATAATTACTCAGCGAACAAAGTTATGAACTGATTTCGATATTCATTGAATCATTATGGCACTGCATATTTCACTATTTTATAAATATGCGTAAGCTTTAAACTAATGTGTAAGTTACAAACTGATTTCGATATACATTGAATCATTATGACAATGCATATTTCACTTTTTTATAAATATGTGTAGTCTTAAAATCTATGTATAAGCCATAAAGTGATTTCGAGATACATTGAATCATTATGACAATGCATATTTCTCTTTTTTATAAGTGTGTAGGCTAGATACTGTTAAGAATACTGATGAAACCTCCAGTGGGTAAACTACAAATCTCTTCTTTGAAGTTACCACGAATCTATTGTTGAGTCATACATTTGAAAGTGAAGATGGGAGTTGTTGCATACTTTTAATTGTCCGGTAAAATCCGGTTACACCGAAAATCACTTTCATTTTGAATTATTAAATGTATTTTTTGAACATTTTTGGAGTACTGAGCTAATTCTAGCTCAGAGAGCTAGATTTATTTGAAAAAATTACCTTAGTCACTACCATTTGAGTTGAAAGATAGTTTCAGGTGAAAGTTTTTTGACTTTCTGCTTCACCATACCTATACTGAAAACTTCAGAAGAAGAGAAGAAATCAATTGAGTTCAAAATTAACACTTTACAAAAAATGCAATTTTTTTGATTCGGTTTGTACTCCAAACATTATGGAACTAACATTATGGAACATTCATATACAACACTGTATATGAAAAGGCATTGATATGAAATTTCACTCAAATGTAAACCTATCATGTGTAAAATATATTTATGAAAGTTTCGGGTTGAAACACTTCAATTCTTCAATTCCCCACCAACACCTTTTTGTATTTTTGGAGACAAAAACACAGGCATTTCTCACACAAAAAAAAAGGTTTTCTTCTAGTTTCTATAGAAAATAAACTAATTTGCTTCAAAAAATCAGTCGTATGTCCATGGTCATGAGGTAAAAGTGCATTCTGAACATAAGTCTATGAAGTCTATGAAAAAATTGTATAGTGAAACAGTAGTTGCGATATTGTAAAATGTTCAGTGAAACTGTCAATCAAATATTACTCAAATGCAGAGTATTTTGAAAAATTCACTGTGAGACTTCTGAAATATGATATACAAATATTTCGGATGTAGTATCTACATTTTTCTGAAAACATGAAGATGAGGATAATCCAGACAACATTACAAAACGTTATTCATGCGTTGTTCAATAACATATCCATGTCAGAAAAAAATAAAAAAAAGTCATCGCCCAATATGAAACACTAGTACAACGTAAAAAGTTATGAATTTGTTCGATGTACTAATTTTTCTGAATAGTAAAATAATTATGACTACTTCCCTGCGTATAGATATACTAAAATCTCATTTAATTGATAAAATTGGATTTCATTGGAATTTAATAGTTGTGATTTATATTGTCTTATTTAATGATTTTTTCTAAATGTTCAAATAAATTCATTCTCAGATTATTTCAAATTTCATAAGAAATCATTGGATGAAAGTGAGAAATTACTTAATCAGCCACAATTAAGTTTTTTTCGCAGTGAACAATAGGTAATAAAAAAAATATGAACTACTTTAGTTCCATGAAGCGAAAGTTCATACACTCCCAAAACATCTAACACAAATTTACATTAATCAATATTTTGTAAGCCTTCTAGATCTCACGGAAGGAAATTAACAAACCATCTGTAACTGAACTGATTACATCGCCTTAAAAAATCTCATTTGCTTCTATTTCAAGTTACGAATATTATTCGATTGAACGACAGATGGTGAAACTCCAATAAGACAAATGCATGTGAAAAATACCAGCGAGACAAGTGAATGTGACATATTGCTATTTTCTTGAAACTATTTTTATAGCTAAACGTTTGTAAACGATAAATCATAGTCCTTGCTTCGTGAATATGTTTTTATACATTATTTTCACTCATTAATTATTAATGATTATTGGATAAAGAATGTTAGGTATTTCATACCATTACTTTCTTTCTTCAAATCGAGGAAACATTTTTATTTGGAATGTTTCGTCATTCAGATTAAATGGAAACACAGAAAATTTTAAATTAAATTGTGTTTTATAACTTTAGGCTGTGTACCTTCCACTATGTGTGTTATTTTCTACTAGCATCTTTATATAAATGAATTAAATAAGTACTTGTATAATATGAACTTGAAAGAAGTATATTTATGAGAACCTCAAATATCAGTTATACGTTCAAATTTGTGATTTAATATAATTTTTGGTAGCTTAAGGTAATCCCTGTCGGGTGAGCTTTCATCGGGAGGTAGGATTCCTCCTTATCGATGCCTCACACTGAGGTGTATTGTATTGGTGTATTGTATTGCTGCCTTTATCGTATTGTATTGCTGCCTACTGGAATTACAGTAACACTTTTCTTTAACCATATATCAAAATGTTCTTCACAGACATATTCTACATTGTACACAGTGCACACAAAGGTACAGCACTTAGAACTAATCTGTCCTTGATTTCAAATCTTCCTTAACAGCTTCAACTCTTTGTAGAAAGGACTCAGATATTAATTGGTAATCATATTTCAGGCATCCTTAAAAATGTCCATATTCAACTTAACCATGATTTAGTACTATACTTTTGTACAAGCTAATTTTATTCGTAAATTCTATTCACATTAAAGATGGAAAGCTGTGAAGTTTAATAATGAAACTGCTGCTCAGCATGAACCGTTTCTCTAATAAAAAAAAAATCTGAACCAAAATATGAACATTCCAATCAATTGATTCGATCATCAAAAATTGAGTGTAGTTACTATCACTCAATGTTCAGAATATAAATAGAGGATATCAGAAATGGTTATTTATATTATACAGGGCTATCGAAATTCGTTTCTGTACATGGGGATCTCGTAAACGATGAGAGATAGAGTGTCGGTTAAATCGTGGCAAAGTTGCGTATTTTGGAGACCTGTTCAATGATGTGAAAAAATCAAATCTAGCTCTTTTGGTTCTGGAGATATACAGAAAAAACCAAAAAATCCCACTTTCTTGGGCCACCCCATCTTTGAATATTTAAATACAGACCTGTATTTTTTGTTGTAGTTTTGGATCGTAGATGTTCACTTCATACTGAGAAATCAAATGTTATTTTATATTTTCAGATGTTTTGGTAATATTTGATTATAGTTCGGTGAATTATTCCCTTTTAAATTACGGCCCTGGAAATTGGTTGACTGAGTTGAATATGTACCGTAAAGTTTTTCGAGAGTTTTTGTTTTCATTTTTAGGTACCTACCTATTCATATTTTTTCCATAGCTAAGAGCGTTTTCTACAATGAACTTCGAATAAGAAAATCTTTTATGATTCTCTGCAACATATTTTCAAGAGAAATATATTATATTATTTGCAGAAAAAGATATGATATCCCAAGCAAACGCTATAATTGTAATGAAAATTGAAATGAAGTAATTTATATACACAAAAAAATTTCAAGACAAATAATGGGCCAATAAGATGGCTTGCAAGATCACCAAATCTTACTATTTTGGACTACTTTCTATGGGTGACATTGAAAAATAGTATTTACGCTGGCAGAGATAGAAAATGTGGAAGACTCGAGATTGAAGATTTTGAACGATTTCGCAACAATGCAACAAATAAGTGTATTAAGGACAATAAATAATATGAGAAACCAAGTTCAAAAATGTCTCGAAATGAAAACTCTCCAATTCGAACATTTATTGCGCCATTAATTTTTTTATGTAGGTATATAAATTACTTCATTTCAATTTTCATTACAATTATTGTTTTCGTTTCGGGTGTTATTATTCCTATCCCTTTTTTGCTTATGGAAACACTTATTTTTTGATGTAGATATGTTTCAGATAATTATAAAAGGTTTTCTTAGTCGAATTTCATTGTAAAAAATGCTCTTAACAATACAAAAAATATGAATAGATACCTAAAAATGAAAAAAAACTCTCGAAAAATTTACGGTACATAGGGACACGTGAAAGTTGCTGTTGTGTTTTTATTCAACTTAGTCAACCAGTTTACAGGGCCGTAACTTTAAAACGAATAATTCACACAATTATAATCAAATATTACCGAAATAAAATATTGAATTTTATTTCTCAGTATGAAGCAAATGTCGACGATACTACAACAAAAAATACAGGTCCGTATGTAAAAATTCAAAGATAAGGGTGACCTAAGTCAGATGACACCCTGTTATAAAAGATTCATGAACATATTCTGATGGTCCACATCAAATGCCAATAACAAAATGTGGATAGATTTCCAATATGTCTGCGAATAAAGAAGATATAGGCAAAAAAATAATTTGGGATATTTTTTCCTTTATATCTCCAGAACCAAAAGAGCTATATTCGATTTTTTTACATCATTGAATAGGTCTCTAAAATACGCAACTTTGCCACAATTTAATCGACACTCTATCTCTTATCGTTCCTCATCTCCCTCCCCCCCATCCCCAAGTACAGAAACAAATTTGAATAGACCTGTATACCATATCATTATATCATACACTGAAATAAATAAGAGAGAATTAGTTTTCATAAAAATATAGATTTCGTAAGAAACTATATGATTTTCTTCATACAATTTTTCAATTCAAACATTACTGATTTCTTTCAAATGAGCGAAAACTTTTATGAAATATATGAAATGTATCATTTTGTTGTGGATCCTTCATAATCAAAGGCTTTCGAATTCGAAAATATTGAATATTTACATCAGGTAAAAATAATTATATTCGAAAACACGTGGAATTTCCAATAACATATGTTATTCACTTCATTATTCAATAACAAAAACCTGATATCAGATTTTCACTTTTCACTTTAACACGATAGATTAGTGAATTGAATTCATTAACAGTTCATGATAAATGTGTAACCATTTGAAATGTTTAATTCTTATGTACAAATAACATAAAAAAATGAAACTTTTTATAATTTTATATAAATCATTATTTACTGTCAATAAGTATGAATGAGAAATATATAAGTGTTCAAAGAGGTCATATAATTTGTAAATTATTATTTCTTGTGAGTGGTAACTTAATGGGAAGTGGAATGTCAACAGATTTGTCTCTCGGGGTGAAAAAAAAATCTGTTTGAAATCTGTTTTTCCGTTAATCAGCTGTCGCTCCCATACGAACGACAACTCTCAGCAGTTGAGAAACTTGTGCGAGCTAAGGACTAACGAGGTCTTACCTTTCAACGTGTGATTCCTAACACGGTTGCAGAATCATTCCAGCTTCAACCAGAT
>WOGN01010977.1:0-10197 GCA_015342105.1 Leptinotarsa texana | reverse complement strand
TACTTTTATGCACAATGGAAATAATAGTAATTTTAGCACGCCCTGTATGATAAGAAGTCGATTTCTTGGTGTTATTTGAATATTTTGAGTTTGTCCAAACTATCATCAAATTATCAACTTTTCATGAATTGAGAGTACTGATGTACTCAATTATTAACATTAAAATTATAAACAGAAAAGTATTAAAATACAGAGCGATTCCAAAAATATATTAATATATGGGATGTTCCATTTGAAAAAATAAAGTTGCTAGAACTTTTTGATGGAAGTAGCAACGCCGTAATGCTGAAAATATTTTCGATCGATAAAACAGGTAAGGAAATGTGAAGTGAAATTTTCAGAAAAATCATGCTTTGCGTTTTCCAGAAACGTCTAACCTACCATCGACCGTAGTCACGCTGTAGATTAGGTACAGGTTTTCCACTTGCAAATAGATTTTTCACTACTACATCACGTTTATGCTGTTTATTCACACTATAAGGCAGAGAATTTAATTCACGACTACACTGTCTGACACATCTGAACTGAATTATGAGTGATATATTGGATTTTACTTCCTTTCAAATTCGCGATATATTTGTTACATCAATTTCAGTTGAATTGGGTAAATAGGTTACGAATAAAAATTTAATCTGGAATTCGAACAACTTCCCAACTACAAATCCCACTTCTGAATTCGGAAGCGTAGCGAGTTTCAGCACTTCTACGGAATGACAAATATGTAGAATTAAAGGACTGAAACTTCGAAAAAAACTTATTTCCGTCACAAATAAAGCACCTACATTTTGTATATCTCAGTATGCATTGCACTTGACATCACAATTCATCTTCTTATTGAAAGTAAAATGCTCCCCATGCCATTGTTGAATGCTGAATGCTCATTAGAAAAGCGGTACATTTGGGGCTCTGCATAATGTTCCGTCTTGGCTGCCTCTCCAAATTCCGTTCGCTTGGGAATTCTGCTATCTAATGGGAAAGTTGTTTGTCCCATAAAATATTTTGTCACTGAAGACACAAAGTAGTTTTTACTTTTTCTGTTTCTGTTTAGTTTCTTATTCGTAATTCAAGTGAACGTTTCAATATTTCATCAAAAAATATTGAAATATAGTAAGTCTCTATCGGAATGTTAAATAAGTTAACAATTTGGAAGCATTATTCTTTGACGATAATGCTCGTGAGAGTTGTTGAAATACAGTTCATTTAAAAAGTGGCAAGTCTTTTGACTCTATGGAAGAGTTATAATTTAATTCCTTATTGAAATTATATATTCTATTTCCGCATATGACCAGTTATTGGAGATATCATAATATCATTGACCTTCCAATCTAGAGTGTAGATGATTTCGAAAAAGAATCAAGTGTTGCTTTGCAAAAATTGCAAAAATTATAAACAATTCATTGAAAAAATAGGGTTTAATTTTTGCAATCATCTTAAAAACTTTTTGACATTTTTCAAATTTGGAAAAGATTCAGAAAGTGAAGAAAGTTCTCTAGAAACAGTTTCACCTCTAGAACCTGTAGAACCAATAGTTATAGTTTTTCCAGAGGGTTCAAAATATATCCTAAAACGAATACTCTGGTTTGCGCAAGACACTAATCCTAAGTCAAACAAATTTTATCGTGATTTATCGTTCAAACGAGAAAACTGGAACTGCGATAATTGTTTTTTATAACAAATCTGTTCTTTTCTTTTTGGAGCTATTAATTATCGAAAGCTCTTAGAATGAAATATTTTAAAACTTTTTATCAACGAATAACTTTGGTTGAGGAATGACTCGCTACTTTGATCATTGAAAATAATTTTTTTGTTAATATTACTATCGATACGTTTTTTTTTTATGATCAGAAGCTGAAAAAAATACTTTTTGGCATTTTTTTTTTGTTATTGTTTGAAAAATTGTCATTAAGAAATGTGTTGTTCATTAGGTGATTGAATGGTTTTTGGAAACCTAATTTTCTTCCCAAATTATAATGAGAAAAGATTTAGATTTGAAGTAAAATTATTGAGCGGGAACTATTGATGAATATATATATCGAATGAGTAGTTTTTTGGGTGATTTAGTCATATTCAATGAAGTCTGTGAGATATTTGAATAGATCCTATTAAAGAAGTGAATTATTGAGTTTGAGTTTCCATCCATTTGTTCTTTATATGACAAATGACGATAGAGTCCCAAAGTTTTTCATCGTATCTCAAATAAGACAGTTGGAAATGATGATAGAATTTTTGAAATTGAATTTGAATGATCAATGAATAATTTTTTCAAAAAATAATACATGATTGTTTTTATTATATTCTGTATAAAAAATATATTTAAAAAAAAAATTATCATTGAAAATATGGTTTCTTAGAATTAACCACAAGTGGTAGAGAAAAATTGTTGATTACCAATCTGTTCTGAAGAAATAAATTTTTTTAACGATTTTTTTTAATCAAAATTTGCCACAGAGATCATATGATTCTGAAAGAATTATCGAATCATATTATAAATAATGCATAACAATTTTTTAAACAATGCCTAATGAAAATTTTTCAAGCATCTTCTCCATGTAGATTCTGATCATAAAGAAACGTATCGATTGTAACATTGAACAAAAATGTTTTCAATGATCCATAAAGCTTTTTAATTTTTATCCTAAATGAATTGTTGATAACATATTGGAAACTACAATTTTTTTATTTTTACAACGGAAATCTATTCTGAGACCTTTCAAAAATAGCCAAAAAAATCAGATTCTTTATTATCGCTCTAGCAATTTTTCTGTTCGAGTAAAAAAATATTTATCAGCTCATGTGAAAAATCAGGAAGAAAAATTTGACCGCACATTATTGTTCATTTATTCATCTAAAAAGTAATCAAATTTTTTCATTTTACAATTTTGAAATTGAATATGTTGAAATAATATATTTCACTAAAAGTCTTGCGCAAGTCAGAGTACCCGTTTTAAAAAATATTTTCAACCCTCCCTTCGCCAAAATAATGATTATTGGACTTACAGCTCCGTTGTAGGACTTCATTTTTGAAATTTCCCTTTTTTTTAACTTGTAAAATGTGAGATAGATTTTAAGATATTTCAAAAACCAAGCCCCATTTCATAACTCCTGCAATTTCTGCAAAGGGTACTTGATTTGTTTCCAAAATCATCTAAAAGTTATTTTGAATCGAATGACAACTCGTTCATACTTTCCGAAGGAGAAAAAAGAGGTTTGGCCTAAAAGATTTTAAGTTATTTTCTACGAATATCAAAAAACTCACAGTTCACAATAAACTTTCATTAGATTGATGTTGAATTCAAGGTCATATATAAGTTTCATATTCAATTAGGGAACCGACCCCTCCTTGCATGACAAGCAAAATATGCATGCGTTAATTTTTAGTCCTTGTTTGTCCTGGAGAAAATTTTCGTTTTTGTCTGAGAGTGAGGAGTTCCGTCCTCTAGGAGGTTCACGATGAACCCAGAACATTCTAGAATATTCAGAATCATCCTAGAACATTGTAAAATTTTGGTAAATGTTAGAGAGTAGTCTAGAAAATTGAAGAATATTCCAGATCATTATGGAGCGATCAAGGGAGTTATCCTCCATTCATAAAATTTCCATTTCCAAGTGAAAGTCGTGCTTTCGGAAATATAATAGCTGGAATTTTCTCCCTTCAGAAATTTCCGGAACAGTACAGAATGAACAAGTGTAATCGAGAGCGGAATGAGCCCATTAGGATGAAGTGTTTTCCAGAGACTTCGGACTTTGGTATATGCCATAGTGGATTGTTTCGTAAACTTATTGAAGAAATAGGCCATGACATCCATTAGATAACATTGTTATATCCCAAACATTTCACAATAATGAAGCATACATATAACCACATTACTCTTGAATTTGTTCAATAGTGAAAACGGTATAGAAATCCATTTGATGGTTTTTAAGTTCATCGTGTTCAGACAGATATAGTGGAAAATTTTATTTTGAAGTTGTAGTGATTTCAAGTGAGATGCAATTATATTCATGTCAAAATGAATAGAACAAAATTTATAACTAGACGTGATGTATTACAAGTCTTCAGTTTTTATCCAGAAATTTGAGGCTCACTTTGTGAGTGTCCAATTTGGAGATGGAATTTTAACGCATCAAAATGCAATTTCGAAACCATGAATCGATAAGTTCCAAGATTTTCTCAATGGAAAATATTCAGAGCGATAGAATTAGTTGTAATAGATTCTTCTTTTTGTTTGAAGGTGGTTGACAATGTTTCGTGGTGTATTTCATCATTTCGGACTTCGATTGTCTTATCTAATATAAATTGATTTGAAAACCCTGAAAAAAAAACAATTAGAAATTAATAAGATTAACCAAAAACAACAATTTCATTGAACAAAAAACTGAAATTACAATGAATTAACATACAAGCTACAACCAAACGAATAAAATTGAAATATTAATATAAAAGCTGAAAAATAAATTCCCGAAGACGATTGTGGATACTAACAATCGAAACGCCGTGACATAACTTGGTTTGAAATCTTTTAATTTTCTTCAATTTGTTTTCATTTTTGTTAATAATAATTTTTAATCTTCATTTTTCAGCTTTTATTAATATTTCAATTTCATTTGTTTGGTTGTAGCTTGTATGTTGAATCATTGTAATTTCAGTTTTTTGTTTAATAAAATTATTATTTTCGGTTGATCTTATTAATTTCTAATTGTTTTTTTTTAGGGTTTCCAAATCAATTTATATTAGGTTAGACGATGGGAGTCCGAACTGATGAAATAGATTCTTCTGTTGAAATTTTTAAGTTATACATGGTCAATAATAAAGATAAAGCAATCTAGGGGAAACATTAATAATTTTGTAAGTAGTATAAATCAATGGGCATTTCACAGATATTAATCTTGGGACAAACATTGTGGAATGTCCTTTACGATGACTCACAGTACATCAGCAGACCATTAAGCTATGGTCTTTGAAGGCAGAAACGAAGAAATCATGGCAATGTTAGGCTGCATTTATCAAATAATTGAACGGTAACAAATCAATCATAATTGTCAATCAAGAGAAAAATATCTCATATACTTCCTTACCTATACGAATGATTTCAGCAAACAAATCGAATGTTTGTGGATGACAAAAAACTCGCATTCTCGGAGTTTGTTATAAAAACAAAAGAAAATACTGAGAGAATTTTTAATTAAATAAATTCAGAATATCATTGTCTAATATGATATAATATGATTTGAAATCTCTTAATGGACAAATTGAATTGAAAGTGATAATGAATAGCTGAAAGTAACAATTATATTGAGCAAAAAAGCCCTGGAATGAAATTACAATAAAATAAAAATTCGGTGAAAATTCAACAATTTGAAAGAAATAGAAATTTAATTTTAATTCCAAGCCGATTTGCTTTATTCATCACATGGAAATCCATAATCAAGCGGAAAACAGCCAAACGGTAATCTCCCGCTAAACTGGTGCGACAGAAAATGATTTATTTTTATTTCATTTCAGACTTGTTTTGCTCAATATGATTTTTAATTTTCAATTTTATTTATTCTTTCAGGGATTTCAAATCATATTATATCATATTAGACCATGGAAGTCCGAACTAATGATATGCACTTCGTCAACCACCTTCGAACAAATGAAATAATTTTATTTGTTTCAGCCAAGTTGAGTTCACGTCAAAACAGCTGGTTCTTTGGAATATCAATCTTCAAAGATGAATATCGAGGAGCAATAAAAGTATGGAAAGAGAATTCCAATACGGAAAATATATATCCTCAATGAACTCTTTTCTCTACTTATATACCAATGAATTCTTGTCACTTACGTCAACCTTCATAAAGTTGTTGTTATTATTTGACACAAAATTCAACCAAGACGTGAAATGTTTCATTTATAGCTTTTTCTGAGATGTACTAATACAAATATGTACATTTCGACTCTGATTCGGAACAAAGTATTTCTGAAACTTAGTAGTTTTGGACATATGTTCATGAAATAAATTCTTTACAACAAATCACATTATCTCTTCATAAATAGTGACAGTACTAATGAAACAATCCGTATCATCAGGTTGGTGAAACGAAATCATTTTTCCGCCTTCATTATTTTCATGGAAGTAGAAACCTATGGAATTCGCATGAGTGAGATTATAGGTACGTGCAAGTGAAGCCTAAAATGCGGTAAGGAGTATCGGCACCGAAAGTAGATCCGCACTTACATCAAGTTTGAATACAAATCGTATAGAAAGTTATGAATTTCTTGGTAATGAAAATCAATTTGAGACAGTAGCATCTCTATTCAATTTTTATCGATACATATTTAAAGTTAATGGTAAATGGTGAAAATAGGTTTTATATTTGATTTTTGGATATTCACCTATACGAAAGTAAAAATCATCTATCTCTTGAGAATAATTCATTTATTATAAAGCTGTCTTATTATTTCTCTGAAGTTAGTTTGCTTTAGCAAAAAGCAAAACACACTCACAACAGAAAACTACTCAAGGCGCTCCGAGCGTGCCTTTGCGAAAGTAACGATCCACATTGGATCTTATTTGCTGTAGATTGTATCCATTTGGAAAAACGTTCTCAGGAAGTTCTTGATGAGTGAAGTTCGAGATTTACTGAATTGAACCTCAAAACAATGAGCATCTACAATCCGTTGCCTATTTCTGATATGTACTGCTCTTGGTGGAATCAAATGTGCCAAGTCACTTGAACATTTCCCGTGAAAGTATCTATTGAAAAGAGACAAATCTCCAACCTTTCTTCGATGTTCCAGACTATCAAGGTTGCAAGTGAAGTTTGCTCCTTCAATCAGGCGGATGACTCTTGTCTGAATTGATTCCAGCAGCTTCAGGTTATGCTTAGGGGTAATAATAATAATAATGATAATAGTTTTATTCACAACATATACAGATTAGAGTACAATTAAAAAAAATATGTGAACAAAGTGATTTTATTGAATTTTGTGAATTTGGTGTTATAATTAGGCAAATTATATTTCAGCTTGAGCTGAAATAGGCCAATTAAATACAAGACAAACAAAAACTAACAAAAATAGATGAAACCTCAAACAGATATTACACGTTCTATAAGAAAAAAATATTGATGTACAGATAGATAAATTCTTAGGCAATATGCCTAATTCATTTGAATCTAAATTGTCTATCTTTTTCGAGAATGTGTTTTCTTATTTGTTTTTTGAATAGTAGTTTGGAATAATAATTTTTATTTTGTGAGGTTCGGTGAGGTATTTTGTGAGGTATGAAAGAATATGCTCTTTGTGAAATTGACTTTTCAACAGTAGGATAGGTTAGTTGGTCGCGATGTCGTGTGTTATAGTCGTGGTTTCATGATGATGCTTTATTTTTGCTGAAATGATACTTCACGTTTGTACAATAGTAATATAATTGTCTCATATCCATAACTTTATACTATTCATACAAGAGATCTGACGAGAAACATGATCAACTTTATGAATCTCCTTTGTAATACCTCTAACTGATTGAGGTGTACACGCAGAGCTGATCCCCATGCTGGTATACCATATCTCAAATAGCTGTCTACTTGGGAACTATATAATTGATTAAGTTCTTTGTGAGGTAAGTAATTTTTCAAGGAACGGAAATTGCGAAGCATTATTTGCAATTTTTTTATTGTATATTATATATGAGAGTCCCACCTTGAGTTTCTATCTATGAAGATGCCCAAGTATTTCATTTCTCTTGGGGAATCTATTTTTATTGTTTTTTCTTGTTCGACGATATCAAGAATTTCAAATGGACAATCATTGGATAGGTTGCAACTGAAATTAGTTTGTTTCCAGATTCACTGTCAGGAGCCTTGAGTCAAACTATTTTTTGAGCAAGTGGAAATCTGTTTCTACGTTCTTTTTTAAATCAAGCCAAGAGTTTGTCTCATAGAACATTGCAGTATCGTTTGTGTATCCAATAGTTTTCCCAACGCTGTCCAAATTGAATAATTCATTTAGCTATAAATTGAAAAGCAGAGGACCCAGTAACGTATCTTGTATGACTCCACATTATATTTGTTTTTGATTGCTAGTTGTATCTGCAATTCGCACAACTTGCATTCTATTTCGAAGATAGCTTTCAAAAAGAGTTTGGCAGTTTCTTTTGATACCATTATTTCCTAAAGTTTGTAGGCGTAGTTGATGATCGATAGTATCAAAAGCCTTTTTTGAGTCTATGAATAGAGATAAAGAAGGTTTTCCTTTCTTCAAGGATTTATGTATCGATTCTATCAATTCAAGAATCGCGTCTTCGGTTGAGGTTTTTTTTTTGAAGCCAAATATTTTATCTGAAATCAATTTGTATTTGGTTATGAATGAGTTTATCCTTTTCTTTAGCAATTTTTCGAAAATTTTTGACAGATGGGTGATAAGCGAGATTTGTCTATAATTTATGATTTCATTTTTATCTCCTTTTTATGGATAGGAGTCACTACTGCAGTTTTGAATGAGTCGGGCCACATATCAAGTAATATACATTCAATAATAATAAAATCTAAAGGATCTAGTATATAATGTGATATTGATTTTAGCAGTTCTGCTTTGATTTTATATTTTCCCACCGCCTTTTTGTTTTTAATGTCGCAGATTGGAGCATTTACTTCATTTTTATCACTTAAGGTGAAGCACTGGGTATTTTTGGGTATTGTTGAAAACAATACCCAAAAAAAATTTGATCTGAGCTCCATAAAGCATCAAAAGTTGCTGACATTTGTACAGTTTTCTGATTTAGAATAGTGTTCCAAGTGTTTAGAAGCAGCCTTCGCAATTCCAGCGATATGATCGTGTCAAGACATATTGGAGTCCGTTTCAACCCCCAACAAACTCAACGATAGCTAAATTATCTTGTCTGTCATTTTGGAGAAAATGGATACCTCGGTTTCTGTGGTATTGAATTGAACCTGTTTATTTTCATTCCACTTCGGAATCATTTCTAGATCCACATTAAGCAGGAGATCCTCTCCTGCTGCCGGTGAAGGAGTGCATCCGCAGCCGATGTCCTGGAATGCAAATGAAATGACAAGACAAGTGTGCTGTCATCAGAAATGAAATATAGTGAATTCTTGGTTCATTCCAAAGAGTATTTGTTATACAATAAAAAAGGTTGAAGACAATATGAATCACTCAGAAATAGCAGCGTTGATGATGAAATTATTCCAAAGATATATATCGAGGTCCACTTGCAGGGAACGTTCTTTCAGGAAGCTGGAGATGCATACACAAAAATGATCCGAGAAGCCATAGCATAGGAGTTTGGCCAGCAAACCCTCATGCCACACAGTTATCACCCGAAGCCGATTGGGGATATTAACAATCGAAGCGTCGTGACATAACTTAGTTTGGAATCTTTTAATTTCAATTTTTCATTTTTTGTTAATAATAATTTTTTATTTTTCAGCTTTTATTATTATTTCAATTTTTATTTGTTTGGTTGTTGCTTGTATGTTATTTTTTTGTCATTTCAGTTTTTGGTTTGATAAAACTGTTATTTTCGTATAATCTTATTGATTTTTTAATTGTTTTTTTTCAGGGTTTTCAATTGAACTGATGAAATACACCACGAAGTCGTTAAAAATATTAAGCGCAACAGCTCTTCACTCTCCACATTTCTCAATTATGTTATTACAAATATGAGTGGCATCCGCTTGTTGATCTTTGTTTCCGAAAGCCATATTGATGATTGTTCAAGATGTTGAATCAATTTCTCCTTGATTTTTTATAACACTTGTAGCAAAGCGACTGGTCTATAGTTATTTGAAAAATTTTTCTTGCCCTTATATGGAATACGCTGATTGCGAGCAATTTTTCAACAAGAAGGAAACACTTCTTTTCTTGTAAGATAGGTTGAGAAGTTTGCAAAATACTGGAGCGAGTTCATTTGCGTTGTCGAAAAGTAAAGTCCGATTTTGCTATAAAATTTCATCTCATATCTATATATTCTTTAGAAAAAACTCTTATCAATTTTGAAATGTGGTTCGTCTCAGAAAAGTTATCTAATTGGAAAAATATCAACATCTACAAAATTTTCAAAGGACTGATACAAAATTTTTCGTTTATGTAGATCTTCAGATATCACAACACAACAAAAAAATATTTTTTGAATGTTTCCTACACTAAATTAGTCAATTTCTACTAATTTTGGGGTGATAAAAACGAAAATAACA
>WOGN01010976.1:0-10197 GCA_015342105.1 Leptinotarsa texana | reverse complement strand
TATACTAAAATACATGTTTAGTATCAGCAACAAAATATTTGAAACCGATCGGCCGATTTTATTTTTTTTTTCATTTTCCACGTTCTTGTTATATTGAAGCTGTTTTTCCTCAGAATAAAAAGTGTTTCAAATTTGTTGCATATCAGAAGTATACTCAAATACACCTTGAGTATCAGCAACAAAGTAGTTGAAACCAATCGACCGATTTTTGAAATTTTTTTCTTTTTCCTCGTCCTTGCTATCTTAAAACTGGTTTTCCTTAGGATAGAAAATGTCTTCAATTTGTTGCTCACCAGGAGTATACTCAAATATACCTTGAGTATTATCAACAAGATAGTTGAAACCGATCGACTGATTTTTTATTTTTTTAAATTTTCCTCGTTCTTACTATCCAGTTTCACCAGTTTCAAGATGGCAAGAAAAAAGAAAATGAAAAAAAATAAAAGTCGGCCGATTGGTTTCAGCTATTTTGTTGTTGATACTCAAGGTGTATATGAGAGTACTCCTGGCGTTACTGCAGTTTCGTCCTATATGGACATTTTCAAACTTAAACAATAAACCACAATCAATAAGTTTGAAAATGTCCATCTAGGACGAAACTGCAGTAACGTTAATTACAAATATAATATTTCCCTATTCAACATTCAAAACACTTTTCATTCCAAAGAAAAGCAGTTTCAAGGTAGCGAGAATGGGAAAAATGAAAAAAATAAAATAAAAATCGGCCGATCGATTTCAACTATATTGTTGCTGATACCCAAAGTGTATTTGAGTCCCCTTCTAGTTAGCAACAAATACATTATACTCCGTATTCCAGAAAATACCGTATTCGAAATAGCAAGAATAGGAAGAATTTAAAAAAATATTAAAAATCGGCCGATTAAGGCCAACTATTTTGTTGCTGATCCTCGGAGTGAATTTGAGTACCCTCCTGATGAGCAACAAATTTGAAACGCTTTTAATTCTCAGGAAAACCAGTATCAAGATCGAGAAAAGAGAAAAAATAAATAAAAATCGGCCGGTCGGTTTCACCTATTTTGTTGCTGATACTCAAGGTGTATTTGAGTACCTTCCTGATGAGCAGTAAATTCAAAATACTTTTCATTCCGAAGAAAAGCAGTTTCAAGGTAGCAAGAATGAGGAACCTGAAAAAAAATTGAAATCGGCTGATCGGTTTCAAATATTTGTTGATGATACTCAAGGTGTATTTGCGTATACTTCTGGTGGGAAACAAATTTAAGAAACTTTTTATTCCCAGGAAAACCAGTTTCAAGATAGCAAGAACGTGGAAAATAAAAAAAATTAAAATCGGCCGATCGGTTTCAACTATTGTGTTGCTGTTACTCAAGATGTATTTCAGTTTACTCTTGGTGAGCAACAAATTTAGAACATCTTTAATTCCAGGAAAAAAATAGTTTCAAGATAGCAAAATCATAAAAAATTAAAAATATTTCGCTTCATCCATGGTTTAGCAACTAAATAGCAACTAAATATTCTATAAAGATCAAAGGGAAAGTATCATCTGCGATTTCTAGGGATCGGCACGAGCAACAAAATCGTTGTTTTGGCAACTAATTAGCAACTAGTTAGCTACAAATGTATGCATTTTTTTTTTGTAATTTTGCTGGATACGCCTCGATAGCCTGATAGGGCTGTCTATCTTTTGGGAAGGTTATTTATTGAGGTTTTTTGAATAAAATGTTATTCCTACTAAAAGTTTGTGAATATTTTCAAACGGAAGATGCACCAACAAAATAAACTGAAACAAACGTAATATACGACAAGCCTTCAAAAATTTTATATTTCAATTAGAGTAATGTATTCTTATTTTTATTTCGAAAAATCTCTGGAATGTTGATCATAAAACTTTTTCACCATTGAAAAATACATCTAGATTTGAAGAAATGAAATGTTGACTACAAAAAGAAAATTCGCCAGATAACACAACTATTGTGTTAATCGCGGTAATTTTTTTGAAAAATAAAATAATTTCCTAAAGTTTTTGGTTCCAAGCTATTGATTTTTTTGTTAACACCGAAAATTACTCAAAATTGTACAGAATCGTAACAGCAGGTTTATATTCAATAAATGAACTACTAAACATCAAAATAAAATTAGTTTTTGTGCACAAATTAATTACATTCATTTTATGGAAATTTTCTTGTCCGAGTTCTTAATATATTTGTGTGGGGAAATAGTCCAAGAAGACAAGTTGCGGATAGTTTCGAAGTCAAGAATCCCGATCGTTAATTCAATCATACTACAATAACATTATTTCTGGAGAATTTTAGAGAAACATTCAGTATTAACAATTTTTTTAAAAACAACACACAGCTACAAAAGTATATGTAGAGGTAGAAAAGCAAGTGTGTTGAAAGTTTTTGAAAGATGTTAAAAGATATCAATAAAAATGAAATCGATTTTCCTTGATGTTCGTTTCACTTCTGTACAAAAATTTTGATTAAGTCAAAGCTTCCAAACGCTTTAAAAAATGAACTTTATTTAAATATTTTACTTTTCCGCATGATATTAGTGGAAATACGAAGAAAAACAGTTGTCAATGAATATTCTATGAACTGATGAAGCAATGTTAACAACTATTGGAACGGTAAATTCACAGAACTGTAAATGATTGGCTACAGAAAACCCTCATTTCACTATAAAGTGCAAGGATCAATACTAATTTGAAGGTGAATGTCTCATGTGGACCCTTGAACAAAACTATGATTTGTTTCTCCATTGATATAAATGTTACTGCCAACCGATATTTGCAATTTTCATGACAAGATTTATTAACAAGGTCAAATCAAAAGCCGCTTAGACAAAGAGAAATAATTCAGCATTAGTGAGATGTAAATAATGTTCACTATTGTGAAGCAATACAAAAATTTCAAAATGAAACATTCAATGAATAAATATAGTTTAAAGAACTGAAAAACACGCATTTGAAGAACATCGAACTGAAAAGTTAATTTTTTTTTTAAATAAGCCTAAAACAATAACGAACGAAAAACACTAGTATTATTGTAAAAAAAGCGACAGACGCTTGAAACACAAAAAATGTGGCACAAAGCGCCCACGTTTTTTTCACAACAATATTAGTATTTTTCTTCCGTTATTGTTTTAAACTTATTCAAAAAAATTTTTCACCTTTTTAGTTCGATGTTCTTTATTTTTTTCAAACCATATATTCATAAACTATGTTCATTGTTCAGAAATATGACCATTGATATTTGCAGATTCCGAAGGGGGAGCCTAAAAATCAGCTACCAAGCCCAAGGTAGCAGGCACGCAAAAGAGGGTTACAAATAAGGTAGCAGGCGAGCGTGTTAATAAAAAAAAATACTATTTTCAAATGAAGAAATATATGTAAAGTGAGTTCGAATTATATCAAGGAGGTTACGTACAGCGCCATCTACCCGCGAATAGATCAAGCGATAATGTCGATAATTCTGTCAAATACAGATCCCGATATGACTGATGTGCATTCGATTCGATTGGTTAAACCAAGCACGATTCTTTTCAAGGATTAGCCTTATTCAGTTCGATATTTTTGTCCTGCTTTGGCAGATGTACCTAGGTGGTTTTTGGATTTGTATTCTTCTTCCTGTTGAAGTTGATAGTTGCCCTTCCTGAATTCAGTAGACTAATATTCTGGCTATTTTGTAAATTAGCCCTAGAAATTTCAGTCTTTTTGTGTAATGAAACACGGGGCTCCCGGTTTTTGTTAAATTAACTGTTGCCTACTCTCTTCAGAAATGAGTCTTTGGGAAGACCCAGAAATTGGAAAATACTCTGGATACCTTTTTGTGTTAGGTTTGCTTTTTCCAAAATTCAATTATTCTCATTTAATTTTCCAGCTTTATAAATAGTTGCTACTTGTGATTCAACAAAATTGAGTGGCACCCACTTCAATGTCAATTTGAATTTGATGAAAATAATCTTTCAACAAACTCATAGTGCTTTCCGGCCCAAAACTGCCGTTCGCAAATAAATGTACAGCCTATTATTGAATTATCAATAATTCACTGTTACAACTTTTCCATTTAACATTTTTCGAAAAACATTCTTTAAAAAGGGTACCTTACTCCCATCTCAATCAAATTTCAAAGGCTTCTCGTGTTTTACTATATTTTGTTGATTCATTTTCAGTTTCAAAGAATTTACAAATGTGAACTAGAAATGACTTTTAATCGAAAAACCCTTATAAATAGGTTTTCATGAGGTCCTCATTTTCGGGATGACACTGTATGAATAAACTAATAGTTCCCAACATTTGATTCAAATCCGATTGAGAAAGGACAATCTGAAGTTATCGGAAAACCAAAATTTGTCAAATAACTCTGTAATGGAAGAACGATAATATCCTCTCACAATAAAAACAGAAGCCAACGTTCACCGGAGATAGAGTTCAAATTTTCCAGGTCGGCGTATGAATAAATAATGAAAGCTTCTATCAGGGAATCATTTTATGAATCAGAAAATAATGTATTTTCTTTAGGGCTCCAAATAAACTTTTATTGCGCCGGATGCCAAGTCGAAAACAGAGGGAAGATGGGGTCGCCGTCATGGTGATTTAATTAAAAATTTTGACGCTTTCGCTGCATAACCTGAATAAACAACTTTATTTTGATAACTGCGATTAAAATAACATCGTGACACTGTATAGGTTTGCACAATATTTAATGTCGGATATAACCCTTTGTGCTGTGTGAACGGAGGATGTAATCTGGGATATCAGCGGGAACGAATGGGGTCCGGATAGCGAACAGAAAATGTGTAAATGTCGCAGTTATTCCCTGGTGATTTTGTTGTGGGAGGCAAAAACACATCTACGTTTTGGTGTTGTCTGAAATTGATGTTTCTGTTCTAATTCATATAGGTAATGGAAACCTCTGAAGTCCAACTATGTTACTGATTTCATTTTGAACGAAAATATTGTAGGACAAACCGGACAAATATTTGATGTTAAATCTATACAGTCATAGATTGGCTGTGATGTGGTTTTCTTTTACACAATGGTCCAATTAAAGGTAAATACTATTTTGACCGAAGTATTCTCAAGAGCAGTGATGAAAAACTGTCTAATGGAAAATTTCGAAATCCGTGGTGTACTACGATGATAATACGATCGTGATATGGAAGCGTTGTGAAAAGGACATCAACGTATTTTTGACATATCTGAATTTTTCCAATTCAAAAATCCATTACAATGAAATTTGCGACTCAAGAAACAATTGCCTTCTTGGACAATCTAGTGAACAGACGTGAAGATGATACATTGTATCACAGAGTATATAATAAAATAATATGAATAGATATACTAGCCACAATAAAACCTAAAATGGCAAGGTTTGGGTACCTCCGAGAACCTGAGAGTGTCCCCGAGAAACTTATATATATGATGAGTGCCTCAATTTGGAGGCCCACGTTGGAATATAAATATTCAGGCCAACGAAAATCATCAGAGTTCAGATAAAGACTCCTGAAAGTCCTCTGCAACACATGGATATATCGGATTCAGTTGTTGAGGTTTCAGTTGCGATATTATTAATGATTTTCAGAACCAACTTTCGGTTAAAACCAATGTTTTATGTTTACTTGAGAATCTGATGTGTTTAAAAAAAAATGGTTTACCGTTAATCAACTGTTGCCCCCATATGAACGACAATTCTCAGAAGTTGAGAAACTTGTGCGATCTAAGGACTAACAAGGTCTTACCTTTTAACGTGTGATTCCTAACACGGTTCAACACGGTTCAACCATGTTCAACATTGAACATGGTTTAATAAACTGTACTCGGCCGTAACAAATGAAAATTAGTAAAATTAGTGGAATTAGACAAAAGTTATTTTCTATCAATATATTCAATATGAATTTCCACAAAATGAAAAAGCCATCAATCAAAAAAAAATTAATGATATCACAAATTGGAGATAAGTTGCACATATTCTTTCTTGGTTTCCACATCATTGCTGAATGTTCACTGTGGAAAATATGACTATTGAATATGTTAAAATGGAACGATTTATTGATCCTTGTTTTTTTTTACAGATTTCATTTCGACTGCAGCAACAAGTAAGTATCTGACAATGTATTTTGTAATATTATCAATGAAACAAAGGAACAGCATATTGGTTGTATGTAATATTTTAACTATTGATTAGTTTTCTTGGGGAACTAATTTCATACATCAAGTCAAAGTTTTTGTATGAAATTGAGTTTATGAGTAATTAGACTACTTTTTTTTACTTTTTACTATTCACAAGATTAGTTTTGAATATCGAGGCAGTTTTTTGCTATCATAAGGGCATCTCAGTGACCCTGTTAACTCTCTTCTTCAGTACGAATATCTTGATGAAAACGTTCCGATTGTTTGTTGCGTAGATACCCAAGATCTGAAAGTGAACTATCCAAATAGCTGTGCAGGAAATGCACGTTGATTTTCATATAGCCACGAAGCTGCTGGAACTGTGACAATATGTTCTTTAAGTGGTTTGAGTAGCGCTAATCGCTGCTGGAACTGTGACAATATGTTCTTTAAGTGGTTTGAGTAGCGCTAATCTCTTTGTTTCCTAGAACATAATGTACGACTCAAACAAATCCACTCTATGCATTTTTTTTCAAAAACTGTCATGGAACTAGTGAGTCCTTGAGTAACTTCAAATAACCTCAATTCCTGAATAGATTCATCATTTTCGTTTAGAGCTTCGAAAAATTGTTTCACGGGTTCCAGTTTTATATGTAGAGGTGGCAGTATAACGCGTCTCCTGAGAACAATCTCTTCATCAACTGCTCTCAACTTTCTTAAGATCATTGCCTCCTTAGTAGGAAAGCTTCTTCTGCTTCAGTGTTCAGATTCAGCTCTGTTATTCTATGAAGGAATGAAAAGTATATGTTATCGTCATATGCCATACCAATAATGTAAGCATAGTCGTAGTCGAAATCTAGCGCTGAAACAAATTTTACCAATTAGCAATTCCACTTACCTCCCTCAATTATTGAAAGAAATAATATCGTAGACCAAAATTCGCTCAATTCTATCAATAACAGAATCAATGAGTTTAGAAAACATAATCGTAACTTCTCTCTCATATACATAAGCGACGTCAGAAAAAGAGGAAATGAATTTGATGTACTAACAAGGGTCTCCTACTGAATCTAATGAATGTCTTGTCTTAGAGACAGTGGAAATAAAAAAAATCGACAAGGCTGAGATTCCATGAAGATACCTCAATGATTTTTTTATTGGAAATCCCACCAAGCCTAGAAATAGAATAGTGAATTTCAAACTCCCGGAATGTGTATATAATACTAAACTAATACTCTGCTTCTTATTAACATTAACAGTCAATTCGAAACGAATTTGATGACCTGTACATTTATTCAGAAAATCTTGATTTTCCAAAATTAGTATTAGTTACAGAACACTGGCTGAAACACCAGAAACCAATATCTCTACCAGATTATAAATGGATCTCTAGATTTAATGGAGTTACGGCTGAACATGGAGGAACCCTGATACTAGAGAATGTAAATGAAAATATATGCTCCTTTCTTAAGGTAGAAAAAATCACTAATTTGTTGTAGGAGAAAAATTTTGAGTTCTCCTTCGTGTACTGTGACGATTTTCTCCTGTATGTTCTGTGTATCTATAGAACGCGAGATAACAAAAAAACCCTCTGAGGAAATGACCATATTTTTGAAAAGCTCTAAACACTACTGACACATCTTCCAGCAAATTCGAATATTGTCCTTGCAGGAGATTTGAATATGAATTTTGAATACAAATCAAATCGTTCCTGTCAGCTTCTGGAACAATTATTAAACTTCTCAAATTTGACCATGCACGTGCAATCGGCATCACATATTTGCCACAGTGCATCTACTATAATAGACTATATCTGTTCTAATTTGGATGAGTCTAAGGTAACCTGTTAAGTTTTGCCAGCAAATCTCTCAGACCATGGAGCCGTTTTCAGTACACACAGTTTTCCTGGTAAAGGCATTTCTAAAAAACATAAAATACTTGGGCGTATATTTTCTAAGAACAACTATTGCAAAATTTTCGGCTTTCTACTACTCCATCTTGATACAAAAAAAAAGGATGAGGGAATCTTCCAAAGATAGGAAGGAAGTAAATCTATACATGGATGTGTAGATCATACAAAGAAGTAACTTTCAGACACAAACTGATAGAAAGGTAAATCAATCACGTTTAGTCTTAAAAGTACAATAATATTATATTTAGGTTAATCTATCACATACAAGCAACGGTCTCACTGACGCTTCGTCATAGTTTATTCTCGTTTATTCGTTTTATTTGATGATTTTCATATTCGTATTGGATATCTGAATAAACTTATATTATTATTATAAAAAGAACATTACTGTGGTTTTTGCTTACTTTCTTTTCATCAATACCTCGACAATAAATAATTTTTGAGTATATTACAATATGTTTTAAGTGTGTTTTATCGAATTTTGGTAACCGCATGTTTCTAATTCATTTCAATTGCTGCAATAAACTTGGAGTGACCCAATGGAGTGAGTCACTCCTTTGGAATTTTATGTTGAGAAGTGGTATGGAAAACAGTAGTAAATATATGAATATCAAAACATACTTGAATAAAACATTATAAAATGAGAAGTATACAATTGAGAAAGAAATTATACAGTAAATTACAGTTTCGGAAATATTTATGCTGAAGTGCCTTCTTTTGCATTCACTCAAAATAAAGTTTAAAAAAATACATTATCTTTATATGAGAAACTATTCAAATCTGTGGTATTTTAAGTTCTCATGAAATCGTACAATTTTTGGTAACGGAGACTATCCAGCCAAATTTTCAAGAATGAGCAATTTTCATACCGATATAAAAAGAAAAATAATTAGGTTAGCAACACAAATATATAGCTAACATCTAAATGTGTGATATATCTCGAAAGGTCCGTTAGTGACCCTGATCAAACTGATTTGTCATCAGGAAATTTCTCGAATTTTCGATTTTCGAACTGAGTTGAAATTATTCAATTATTCAAAAAAAAATATCCGTCATAAACAAAAATTTTACTTCTTGAATCACTACGTATACATCTATGAAATGCAAATTACCCCAGAGGAAGTCGATTCTTGCCTGATTGAAGACAACTATTGTCTTTTAATGTTGGTAAATGAAGTGTAAAAGGGTCATAAAATTATTTATCGGATACCCAACTTCCTCATAGCTGATAATTGTAAATGTGCTCACGCCTGTCCATGATAATTTCTTGAACGTCGATCGATATCTCAAGTTTCCGTTAATGAGTAACGTTTGAATGAAATATAATATCCGTTAGACCGATCAAATTTGTATATTCAAAAGGTTCAAAGATTAGTTGTACCGTTCGATAAAATATTTTTCGATTCCTATATTCTTTCTTGTTAATGAGATTTGAGAAAAATATTGGAGCTGCTGGAATATAACTCAAAATGCACAAACTGTGTCTCATAAAAAATGTACGTTGTAATTCATCAGGTTCGAAACCAATGGAGTTTTTGCAGAATCCAATTTTGAAAACTCCATGTTGGCATATTTTTTCTCGAAATAAACGGCGTAAGTGGATTCATAGTTTTACAGGTATCTGTCAACATCATCTTTGTGTAATGGTGTTTGATCGTGTATCCTTATGAATGTGATACACAAACAAACCTGAGCCGAACATATTAAATTTATCACGAAAAGCAATGGAAAAAAACCCTCCAAGAATCTAAAGTTTCACAACATTTTTATCGACCTTTTTTTGGGTATTTGTTACCTTCCAAAATCTGAAAAATTCAAAATTATAATGGATAACTTTATACAAGTGTAGAACTGATACTCCCTTCCACATCTTTCCTGAAAAGAAAATAAAATACCTAGGAATAATTTTAGACACCAATTTGAAATGAAATATTCATATTGAATATTCCGTCAATAAATTGAAGACCATTCTGTTCAAATTCAGGAAACTTGAAGAATTCCTACCTCTAAAATATCTCAGAACTTTATACTACTCGTATTTCCTGAAACACATCAACAACGTAAGCCCTTCCATCACTTTCACAATGGAGAAGGAAAGTCACAACGAATTGCCCTTCTCAGACGTATTGGTAAAGAGGACCGACACTAAATGGGAAACATCTGTATATTGAAAACCTACTCACACAGGACAGTA
>WOGN01010975.1:0-10197 GCA_015342105.1 Leptinotarsa texana | reverse complement strand
ATATTTTTTGTATGCCTGCCTCTCAGCGATTCGGTTTTTATCTCCTCAATCATCGCAAAACGCCTTCATGTATCTCTTCAATCTTGGAACAGAAAAAGTCGCAGGGGGCCAAATCTGGTGAATACGGTGGGTTAGGCATGATCACGGTGTTGTTTTTTGCCAAAGTTACGAACAACAATGACGAGTGAGTAGGTTCATTATCGTGATGTAAAAGCCAATGATTGTTGGCTTGTCGTTTCCTTCGTATTGCTTTTCGCCTAACAGCTCCTTTTGTGAACATTTACCTAGCCCGCGAAATTTCAACATTCGCCTTATTTTTTGAACAGCCCTCGTAAACAAAATTTCAGACAAAATTTGAAATGAGAAGTGCAACTGACAAGTTGGATAAATCTATACTGAATTAACATTTTCAGGGGAGTCAAAACTCATAAAATCCATAATTTATGGTTATAACATCTCCTAACTTTTTATGGCGTAGATAAAAATGTTTTCATGTACCTACACAAATGCAATACATAGGTATAGTAGTAGGTTGTTGAAATTTTACCAAGAAACGGCATATTTCATATAAAACTAACTGCAAAGACATTTTTTTCTACGTTTTTCAAAATCATAACTTGTGCTCAGAAATATATTCCATTACTTCCAACTAGTAATGACATTTCCAGAATATAGATAACCTGACACATAAATGACAAACATCCATTAAAAAAAGTAAAAAACTAAAAAAAAAATTAATATAATAATCTTTTTTCCACGATTCAGCGCAGGAATCTTGTAATATGCGGTCAAATTGAGTTTCATTAAACTCGTAAAGATAATTTCAGTTGGGTATGTCCAGGGTTATAGACTTCAAAATTTCAATTACATAATAAGTTTTCCCATTGCCCAAGTCACCCCCAGAACTTAAATCATGAAGGTTTGAATTTAAAAATTCATTATCTTCATCTTGCCCAACAATTTTTTCCCATTTATGAACATATCTAACTAATAGAAAGTAGATAGATACCTATTCTACTTGTTATGGACATGGTATGATAATGTGCAAAAATAACCTAAAAACACATTGATCTCGTCCACATGAAAAAAAAGGTTCCAAAGAGTAGCTTTTCAATAAGTGAGATTTTCCAAAGCATTTCAACAAACTAACCAAAAAATATTGATAAAATACTAGATATTTAAGCTCAAAATAGCAAATTAGGTCAGAGAAATTCTTAAAACACTCACCTCTAAACAAGTAGATATGCTTCCTTAAAAAAAGGACGAGATTCTTCGCAAACCTTGCCCGAACAAAACTAAAACTTCAATTCCAATTGTCCACGTGAAAATTTATCCAAAAACCGCACTAAATGCGAAAAGGTCTTTGAAACAGAAACACCTACACATATCAACTGTGTATATACGTGCGAAATTACTACATGCGCCATCTAGTGAAGCACGTCATAACAAAAATTCGCGAAGTGCGAATTTACAGAGCGACGATTAAAGATGAAAGTTTATTAACAAGTACCGCCGTGGCCAGTAAATGAATATAAAGAATATTCAAAGTTAGAACTATTAAGATAGGGGATATAATTTATTATGAGTAGAAACATAAATTGCGTATATATGATAGTATACAGAGATTCTTCAAGAAACAACAAAAACATTACCTAAAGAGTTGAAACAAGAGCTTAAGAATAAGTGGATATGTTCTGAATACAGGTAAACAAAATTGAATATATAGATACGGCAAAATTAGTCGCGGTAATGTGGTAATCTGAACTAATAAGATTCTTCGGTATATAAACTTTGGCTGGAAGAAGAATAAAAATAACCTTACTGTTGATTAGCTCTTTAGTTTTGAGTCATTTCTTTCAGTTTTCTTAATCTGAATACCTACCATTGAAATATTCTGTTATGAGGTTATGTTGAAAAAAAGAAAAGTTTGGCATTATCAATAAATAATTGTCCTGACTAAAAGTGGATATTTTTTCACGAAAGTAAAATGAGAAATAACTTTGGTGACCCCGACGTGATCGCGAAATGGAGGAAGAACGAAAATCAAGCCAAAGACGCTTACCAACGGATTAGGTATATTGGTCCACAGATATTTGGCTTTTCGCTCAGATTTGGTGTAACAGCTGGAGAAATACTTTAAAATCCAAAGAAAATATAGAAATTCCTGGCCCTAATCAAGTTGTGATGAAAAGTTAGTCTCCAAGAAATTGGCTAAATCTACGAAGATAAGTTCCCCCACAACCCGAAGAACAAAACAACCCGAACAAGAGTATTGCAAGTTTGGCGAGTAAGAGAAATGCAATTGAAATGGAGAAACGACGACAAGAATTAGATACAACATGAAAATAACACTTGCTTTTCAACATATATTCAACGATATAACATTGATGCAAATTGATCATAGAGGTAAAGACGGATCCAAACTTGAGAATATTTATTGAAACCAGCTTGACCTTCCACCTTCGATTCTAGGTGTCGCATTCCACAAACTTTTCCCAAAATTGTTACAAATAGCCACATAGGTTTTCCTCGAAGGAAACTCTTTCACAAGAATATTACAAAATATTTCAACCAAAATAACCAGTAGAGTTATCTTCAGTTTAAGAAATGATGTATTCCATTCGATGAACCATCAGAATTCACTGAAAACTTAATATATTAGGTGGTTTCAGAAGGTTGTCCATATATGTTTTTGTAGCCCCACATCTCAATGAATATTTATTCTACTGTGTCGTGGTATAGACTTATAGAGAATTTTGTACTCTATAACCCTTGGGTTGGGCTACCTATCGGTCGCGTCCCCAGGTGACGAATAGAGAAACGGCCAGGGGACTGGAGGCCCTGTCCGGGAAGCCAATGTGGCCTTACGGATGGGGTCGCCGGACTCCTGGTCACTGGCAGAGATAAGTAGGGTGAGGGGAGCTAAAACTCCCCAAAAGCCTTTGCAAAACATACCACCGTGGACCAGCCTACCCAAGCTAAGGTGTAAGGAATCGCAGGAATGGCCACAGGAATGATAAGCTATTACGAACGATCCCCTTGGGGAACTGGGGGAAACCTCATTATAATCAGCCTATATCTGGTAACGCGGGGCTCTGTCAGAGATGACCAACTCTTCCCTTGCTACTCGTGGGAACACACATGAATGAAGCAAATAAAACCAACAAAAATAAAAACCAACCCCGAGGCGGACAGAAGTGCTCATCTCAATCTAAGGCGGTAGATGGGGATGAACGGAAATGTCCACCCCAATCTACCGATTGGAATGAAGCTGGACATAGCAGATCACCTCGTGATGTAATACAAAGGCCAATGCGGCCTTTGGAAGCAGGAAGCAGGAGTGGCAGCAACTATAAGTGCACCCTCCCCCACTCCACCTCCAACAGCAAGGGCACTTCCTGCGGCGGGCGCCAAGAGCTCCGCCTTGAACAAAGGCAAAGAACCGGTTGCCCCTGCAGGAAAGCTCCCTCACTTGTACACCTCCACGGAGGTGTACAAGAAGGTTAAAGGAGCCACTGCTCCTCCCAAAACCTTCGCGAAGGCCACCGTGAGACACCTCAACGTTGCCAAAGAAAGTGTGTGTTCGGCGAGTCTTGGCCTACACCTGCCAATATAAAGAAGATGTCTTCTAATGACCTGTCCATCTTCCTGGAAAGGACAGGATGGACGATGACCTAGGAGAACAACTCCTCGGCATAGCAGTCGAACAGTCGAAGTGATAACAAGACAACTTGGACGAAATTATTGATACATTTGTGCTTAAAGCCAGTAACGAAAAGAGAGATATGATACTAGCAATGATTTCCAAATTGCTAGACCTATACGATGTTTCACCTAAAGAACTCGTTTCCAGGCATATAATGATGCGAAAAAAGAGGCAAGAAATAGAACAGAGAAGAGCCTGCCCCAACAAGGATGACCAAATGCACGACATCTCAGGCTACTCAACTGACGAGAGCCTTGAAGAAGAGACGTTTTTGAATAAAAAACGTCCAGTGGAGATGGAGTCTCCCAAAAAAACCCAAAGCAAATTGCAGGTACAAAGCGAATACCAAAAACAAAGAAGGCGGAAATGCCCTCTAGGACACCCAAAAAACTCAGGGCAAATACCCCTGAAAATGTAGACGTTCAAATAATTAACGAGGTCCCAAATTCATAGGAAAACCATATACACGACGATATGGAAACGGAGGCACATGTTGAGGAGGCCGCGATGCCAAATACAACACAGGCAACCGGTCCGAAAGCAAAAAACCATCACCATCGCTATCAGGCAGATAGCGAAGTGGTCTAGATTTAATGAAACAGCCGCACAAGAGAAGATAAATTTCACGAAGGCGGCAAACACAAATGATAGCGTCAAGGTCCAGCCCGCTAGCCCGGACGACTTTCGAAAAATAGTCAGGACAGAGAAAAAATTTCGCTGCATACCTACCAAATGCAGGAAGGAAAACCATTGGGAGTAGTGTTTCGAGGCGTTCCCGAATTTCTCGAAACCGAACCAATCAAAGATGACCTAAAAGCCAAGGGTTTCGATATCATATCAGTAGCCAAGCTAAATAAACAGAACAAAAAGCCACTCCCGCTCGTATTGGTTCTTATCACCAGGAAACAGAGCCATATTTACAAAGTTAGGGAAATATTAAACGTAACAGTAAAAAGTGAACCACAACGACCCCGAACAACAGTGTGGCAGTGCTACCGCTGCCAAAAATTCTGCCACTCCCAAAGAATTTGCAATACCAGCGTGCCTAAGATATGCCGGCCGCCTCATGATGGCTGAGCGCAAGAAGCCGAAGCAAGCCCCGGCTAAATGCTTCAATTGCAAGGGGGAACACCCAACCACCTTTCAAGGATGTCCGGAACATCCGAAAAACAAAAAGGTTATAATAACAAACCCAGAGACCTGCCAGTAAAAACAAAAAGGCCGACAGGACCAAGTACGATAAAAAACGAAGTCTCATATGCGAGAGCCGTAAGAACCACAACAAGCAGCGACTCTAGCTCAGTCGAAGGTCTATGCACGACCTTCGACCAGCTGCAGATCTTGCTGAAGAACCATCCCGTGCTGCAAACCATGCTCACGGTCAACAATACAGCCAAGACAAACTAAAAAGCCTCAAAGGCCTCGCTACGGGGCGAGATTTTAGTAAATCTCGAGGCCATACAAACACGATCACCAGGAAATTATCCCGCCAAGAGGGATACCCCAGACGGCGAGAGAAATCTCGGCCGAGCTCCATATCAAATACAGACCATTTATACAAACCACACATGGCAAAAGAGTCAGGGATTTAGAATCCAACTCGCCCGAAATTAAGATGACGAACAAGAACAACTCCTCGGGAAGATGTACAATGGGTCACATGTGGCCTGAGGGCTATGGGTCTACAATCACCCTTCCTACTCTACAGATACAGATTAATATAGAGAATTTTGTACTCTATACATTACTGCTGTAATTTTTTCCACATTTTAAGTGTTTGCCTCTTTCCAGCTTATTACTATACGAGTTTCGGACAACTTTTCTCTACGAATCCAAATTGAACCAAAGCGCCGCCGAAACAGCCCAAAAAAATCAAACAGGCATTTGGCAATAATAGAGTTAACGAACGCACTATTCGACGTTGGTTTGCGAAATTTCTTTCCGGAGATTTCAGCCTCAAAGATGAGCCCGGACGTGGTCGACCTACAATAATACTCTGATGAAGACTCTGACCCATCACAAACGGTGTGGAAGATGGCGAAAGAACTGGACGTCAGCTCCCGAGCAGTTTTTGACGGTTTAAAACGAACGATCGTCAGAAATTGTCACATTTCAAGCCACCCAGACACTTCCCAAAGTTGACGACACACTAAAAAAGACCATGGTTTATGTAAGATGGTCAGCGGCTGGTGTGATTTACTATAACTTGCTGCAACCGGGTCAAACCATCATAGCAGAGTCCTATTGTCCACCATACTCTCCAGACCTCTCGCCAACCGACTGTCTTTTATAACACTTCGATTTTCTCACCAGTAAAACCTCCGCCAAAAACGACCTTCGTTCACTTCATCGAATCCAGAGCACATAATGTTCATTCGTGTTACGTTGACAAAAGTGCACTGATTCAAATGGCGCTCATTTCGATTGAATTGAATAATTATTTCAATTAAATTGATTGAACACTGTAGCTTCCTTGGTAGATATGAATATCACACACTGGGCTACAATTGATATATACAACAGTAATGATTCCTGAACTATATCCATTCAACAAATAAAGATAGATGCGTGATCAAAGCATGATCACCTCGCACATTGGCATATATTGGGTAAAATAAACAAGCCTCCGTACGCTGGCCAGTCAATTCAATTGCAATCGGCAGGTATACATACAGTATTTTAAAGTTTCGAATTTTCAAAATGTCAAGTACTGATGCGGCTGAAAAAACTTCTAATTTATGTCCCTACACTTCACATAAAAAATGTTCCTATTCCCAGACGCATATTATTAAAAAAATTGGTCGTTCTTTAGTGCGAATCTATACGAGCAGCCTTGTCTGGGGATTACGTGCACTATTCACGATAATGTTTTGGAGCACTCCGGTGCTTAAATGGACAGAGTATAGATATTTCTATGCAAACCCATGACATGTCTATCAAATGAAATAATTTGCCAAGGAGAATTTGACAAATAAAAGGATGTCATACCTCAGAGTAACAAAAGACAATAGAGTGGTCTTTTGCATCCTTATCTTGAAGGCAGTATAACTTTGTTTACGGGAAGTAAGATGGACCATAAAACAGTGGCGGCTGTTTCAGTTGATAATCGGAGGGATGGTATAAATTTATAAAATAAATCATTTCAGATGAAAATGTATTCTGTTCAAATAGTTCCTACAGGATATCTGATTCATTATTAATGATTATGGAAATGAGGCCAGTTTTTCTACCACCTACTAGATTTTTATTTATGTATGGCTTTATAATTAAACGCGTGGTTGACTGGCTTAAAATTAAATTATTTCATATGAACTAATTCATAACAATGATACATATTGATTTCAAAAGTAATGAACTTTGCTTCATAAAATCAGATGAAGAAATTTGTGATTTTTTCTCAGATTTGATAAACAAGCGGTACGGTTTGTGAAGTTTGATATTATTATGTGATTTTATTCTAAATTGGAATCTAGGATTCTTTGTGGACCAACATTATGAAAGGTGATATTTTTGATGTTTGTAATGATCGTTTTTTTTTATCTTATTCTTATAAATGAAGTTTTTTAAACTAGGTTTACATTATTTCATTATTTGACATATCCCAACCAGAAAGAGGTTAAAAAAATGACAACCGTCATTTCTTATTGAATATCGTCTATATGCCACTCGAAAGCCTCGTGCAAAGAAGAAAAAACCAAACCAGAGATCATATTCTTTCTGTGACGTAAGTTAGTTGTTAAGTGACCAATAACAGATAAAACACCGGTTGCACAAGAAAAACTATTTAGTATACAAACTGAACATTGAGCAGAAAGCTTTTTAATCTGTTGATCACAGAATGGATATGACCTAGGGATATGACCTGCATTTTTGAATGCAGTTTTTTATCATTTACATTAACGATTTTTCGTAATTATAGAATTCTTCAGCATGAATTATTGAAAAAAAAACATAATTTCGGTCCCAAAGACCTCTACATACCAATTTTGAATGAAATCACATAATAATATCAAACCTCAATCGTAATTATAAATATTCATGTTTTCTAATCGAAAATTCTTTATATCGGACCTCAAAAACAATACCTCTTGTTTATCAAATCTGAGAATAAATCACAAATTTCTTCATCTGATTTTATAAAGCAAAGTTCATTACTTTTGAAATTTACATTTATCATTGTTATGAATTAGTTCATTTGGAATAATTCAATTCTAACCCAGTAAACCACGCGCCATATATAAATAAAAATCTAGTAGGTGGTAGAAAAACTGGCTTCATTTCCGTAATCATTAATAAATAATAAATCAAATTTCCTGTAGGAATGATTTGAACAGAATGCGTTATCACCTGAAATGATGTATTTTATAAATATATATAGTTACCAACCGCCACTGTCTTATGGTATAACTTACTTCAAATGTAAACAAACTCTCCATAACCTCATCACCGGCACCCCCCTCGCCAATAAGTTGTATAGAAAAGGATAGTATGATACCCGTTTCAAAATACATGTATTGCATTGGTATAGGCACCGTACAGGCATGGCAACTCTATGTCTTATTATTACTCTGACTGTCATACAAAATCCAATATATTGGACTCCCAAAGATTAGAAGTTTTATGTTTTTCAATAGTTATGTATCAAGTTTCAGAATTTATTTGAAATTGAATTGAATTGAATTAACATGACAACCATCGGTAAATCAATGTTTTCGATGGGTTGCGATTACAAATAAATAAAAAAAAACGGAATGTTGGAACATGATAGTTGACTTGACAGTGGAAAACTAAAAACTTTGAAAGTTGGTATTGATAACTGTGTCATTAGATAAATTGAAACTCAATTGAATATAGATACCCAGAAACCTAAGTGAAATAATCATTAGATGTAATGTAATAGTTAATGAGATGTTGAATTTATTAATAATCACATATTTATCATAATATGGCGTTTTTTTGACCCGGACTACCAGTTGTCCTTAAATGACGCTCTAACCCTGCGCTCTCCGCTCTCGAAAACGTAAAAAAAATTGAATAGAACTGGATGATAGATACCTTATGAAAATCCGATTATTTTATGATTTTCAATATGATTTTATGTGAAAACTGTATCAGTGAGCATTAAAAATTATTGAAACAAAAGCTGTAAGGAATTCAATCCTGTACAAAAGTGATCAAGAATACAAATAGGAAAAACGCCATAGGAAACGAGATATTTAAATAAAATGCCAAAAAAATCAATGTTCGTAACTATTGACCACAGATTTTGATAGTCGCGTACACCCTACCATATGTAGGTTTTGAGGCAACTTTTAGGATATCAGAATACAAGTGTATACGAGTTTACAGCTGGGTATCCCAAATTCCGAGTTCTTTCAAAAGACAAAACACAAGCAATCAGTTCTTAAGCAGTAAAGTTCGAGGTATACTGAGTTGAACCTCAAAACGATGAGCAGCCGTGAAAGTATCTATAGAAGAGAGACAAATCTCTAACCCTTCTTCGATGTTCCAGGCTACCAAGGTTGCACGTGATGTTCGTGTCTGCAATCAGAAGGATGGCTCTTTTCTTGATGGCAGCAGCTCCAGGGTATGCTCTATGCTGCATACATGCTTCATAATGCTTTATACAGCATCAAAAGTTGCTGAGTTGTGTACTGTTTTCTGGTTCGGGACAGTATGCCGAGATTTTGAGAAGAAGCGGAATTTTCTATCCTGATATTATTATATCCTTTTTGGAAATCACTTCAAGATCCTCATTAAGATATGCAACCTCCTGCTGCCGATGAAGATGTGCATTAGCGTTGATAGTAAAAGTATTCGAGGGATATCCATCGACGGTTACTTGCAGGAAAGATTTTTTCATGAAGCTGAAGAGTCATACACAAAAATGATCCGAGAAGCCATAGCATCAGCGCAACAGCTCTTGACTCTCCATATTTCTCGATTGCGTTATTCAATATATGAGTGACATAAGATACTGAAGCCATACTGATGATCGCTCAAGATGTTGAAGCCTTCCAAATATTCAAGGATATGGTGGTTTACCGCTTCCTCCATGATTTTAATATCACTGATAGCAAACCGACTGGTCTATATTTATGTGGAAGATTTTTCTTGCTCCTTTTGGAAATAGACTGAACACGAGCAATCTTCCAACAAGAAGGAAAACCCCCTTTCTTGTAAGACAGGTTGACAAGTCTGCAAAATAATGGCTTGAGTTCATTTGCGCACTTTTGAGTGCGCCTGACTAGACCAGGGGTCTCCAAGCTTTGAAGCCTTCGGGCCATAATGATTTTTGCAGTTTGTTCCACGGGCCAATTTCTGCCCTTAACTATATTTCTAGACTAGGATAGTCGCAAAGTGCGTGACCTAAGCAATTTTACGCATTTTTGCGTTTCAATTATTATTGTGTATTGTGACACTTAACGACATCTAGTGGCGAGTAGTGGTACTATGTACTATCTTTTTCAGCTACCCGCTAGGTGGCATTA
>WOGN01010974.1:0-10198 GCA_015342105.1 Leptinotarsa texana | reverse complement strand
AACATAAAAAAGTTAAGTTATAATTACATTTCAAGTCCTTGGTTACTTAGGAGATGTTATAAGTATACTGTTAAGATTGCTAACATTTCAAAAGAGTGAAACAATCATTTTTTATGATTTTTCCCCCTTAGGTGACTACCATTACCCCAGTCTCCTCTACCTGTTGATACTTTGTATTTTGTTATTTTGGAGAGTTACTAGATTTAGAGTTGTGATATCTTTGCCATCATTATTGACAGGTGTAGCATTATTCCAACAAAATATTGTTATTGAAAGAATTTTTTGAATTGAAAAACTGTATCTAAGTATGTACAGAATGTACATTTTCCATTTTGTTTCATAGCAGATATTACATTACATAATAATCGACAGAAAAAACAGTTCAAATTGTGAAATCAATTGAAATTCTACAGTTGTTTCCAATTCAAATGGATCATACTTTTTGAAAAGAGTGAATACACCGTTGGAATATTTCAATATTCTAACAAACCCAAACAAATGAAAACGAACTTTTCCATACATGTTGTATTAGAAAAGTTTTGTTCATTCCATACTGTTTGGTGAATGAAGTATATTCCATATAAATCTATTTACAGTCAGGTTTCCTGTTTGTTTATTTAGGAAATTTTGGTATCATGATATGAACAACAATATCAAATTACATTTATCCTATTAATATATTACGCACCGAAAATCATTAATGGATAATAATAGTCCCATTATATTGTTGGGTTGCATGACGACTATGACCATGAAACTACGTTGACCAATTCAGGTAATTCCTCCAGAATCGATTTCAAAGTGAGTTGATAGTCACTGTATTATTTGTTGGATTTCTATCCGAGGTTCGATAATTATGTATACCTATTCCAATTTGTTCAATTCCTACACGGAAAAATATCAGGTGTATATAGAGGATAGACCGGCAGCTTCGAAACGCGAACTTCATATCTGTTATTGAGATAAACGAAATGTGAAACAAATTAGTGATTTTCAAGTATATACCAGTCTAATTTTTTTCAAAAGACAATGCCTCTATCTTGGTTAGTTGTTAGGGTAATTCATTAGTTTTTAGGATAAATACATGTATCTTGAAAGAATTTTATCTATGACTATTGCATAAGTACTTCAAAATCAGAATTCCGAAGACAATTTAGATACGAAAACAGACCATATCTTCCCTATTCAGTGATATTTCAGTGGGCATATCGTCTACGCCTGAATAGAATGTGGAGCGGGGAAAACGAGTATTTTATAGTCGATACGGTAAAACAATTTTTATATTTAGTTGATAATTATGGGCGACATTTACCAGAATCAATCCAAATAAAATATTGAATAAACTAAAACTAAAAAAGCATATGCAATAACACCAAGAAAATTGTCTCTCCAGTTATAACGGCTTATTGAATATCATCTAGAGACTCTAGGGTGATAGAGCAGATGTCTTGGCAAACCTTTTCCTTTAAAGTCCCAATATTTTCAGCTCCATCAAAAACAACCTCTGTTTCCGAATGACCCTGTATAATTTAAACCAATGGGGTTCAATCTGGAGATCTTATGACGCGTTGCGGTTTTTTGAAATGTGCAGTGAGAATGTGGAGTGGAATCTCCCTCTGAACCAACTAGGATGTGATGACATGAATAAATAATGACAATGGTTCATGTCAGCCTCAGGGTGTGTAATGAATAGTTTTGATGAATTTGGCACTTTTTCAATCTCCACAAGAGATTTAATATCGTCGGTCCTAAGGCAAACCTACGAATGTGAAAAAAATGCTAATTCCACTTATGTGCATGGTTAAATGATATACGACCAGTTTCTCACTTTTCAATCATTCTCTTTTAATAACAATACCATGGAGACAAGTTTGTTGCTTCGAATACAGAAAGACTAATTCATTGTCAGTGTTTTTTGAGGAATAATTTGACCAAGAATTCACTTAGACTGCTCTCAAAACTAAAGGAAGACCAAATGAACCTGTGAAACCCAAAGCCTATAGTAAGCCAATATCTATAGCCCCAGCAAAGCTCAAAGACATACAAACCACCTATTAAAATAATACCATTCCTATGAATTGTCATAGTTTTATATTCGAAAGGACAAATTACCCGAAGTTGGTGATTATGAATCACCATAATGATAAAAATTGTCAAACATTTTTCAAAATAAAACAATTTAATTTCAAATGTGTTTTTACTAGTAGTATCCCTAATATTATCCAATTCTGTTAACGAGTACAAATACAAAACAGCGAATGTGACCTGAGTGGGTAATTATATACATTCATTCTGATTCACTTAATATTTCATGACACAACATCATTGATGCGCGAAGATGGTCAAGGGTTTGATTAGGTGCGTATACAACATAATTGTTGAAAGTCAATAGAAACTGCAGACGTTGTTTTTTCAAAATGTTAAGCAATACTGGTGTCTCGTCAATACCGTACCAGTTCTGAAAATGGTAATGTATGAATCACTACCACTAAAATTTTCAATACTATTGATGATACTATCCTAGAACTCATTATCGTTATTCTGCTCACTCAACTAAAGAAAAGCAAACTTCAGGTGCTTTGATGAGCGGAGGTCTTCAAAGTAGGTCATCGGCTGAAAGCCCGGCTAAGGTAGAAAATTGCCTATGCTGTGCATAGCGGATTCATCAATTAGAAATTCCTCATGTTTTCAAATGCTTTATTTGTGAGTTTCATTTCTTCTAATCTGATCGCTACCAAAAAAAATTTGGAGGATAGTTTCCTTTCAAACATTCAGATCCTGATTATTTCGATATTTCCATTGGTAGTGCATCATGAGACATGATATTATTTTTCAATGCTATTCATACTACTCAACTTTTTACACTTACTTATCCAATCTTCACTTTTAGTCATTTCTTTAGAGGTCCTAAATACACTCCAGACCAATAATGAACAGTTACACCCTGTATAGCTATTCGATGATTATCCCAGAAAGCAACTGTTGTTTCAAGGTAACCTCCACAAATTGGAATTTACTGATTTATTAGTTATTGATTAGAATATTCAATAATGAAATTGGAACTATGAAGCTGCAAATTGACTTCGGGATACCAAAATCGGATGCAATTTATTATTCTATCAATTGGAGGAAATCACTTCTCTATTTTCATATATGTCTCGCCCACAACGCAAAAATGGCTTTGTAAGTCAGTCCTGATCTGGACTCGGGAGTCTCAAAGTAAGGTGCAGAGGATATTTCATTCTGTTTAAAATCTGTTTTTCCGTTAATCAGCTGTCGCCCCCATACGAACGACAACTCTCAGAAGTTGAGAAACTTGTGCGAGCTAAGGACTAACTAGGTCTCACCTTTCAACGTGTGATTCCTAACACGGTTGCAGAATCATCCCAGCTTCAACCAGATAAATTTTCTCGAGAAAAATATCTGGTCGAGGCCCACGGTCTTCCGATCGTGAGTCGGGCGCACTACCACCGCGGCCAATTCCAATACATTATTAGGTTATAAAGGATTATAGTGCATAGGAGAAGGAACTCATATAGGTTCAAGGTTGATAGACTTGATATCAAATTATCTAAAAGAACAATTCGTTCAGGCCAGTCTCAACTCACCTACAATGTAGGTTAATGTACTGACACCTATCAGAAAACAACTACTCCCCTGGCTAATATCACGAAGGGCGTTGGGTTATATCTGACAGGTGTCAGTGTGGGATTATTCACAGAATGAATTCTTGCATAAGCTGTTGGCGATACAACTACCGGAATCAATTTTCAGTTATTGGAATACACTCACAGAACTCGATATACTGAAAAAATACTCTTTTAAAATTTATGTGATATGTCTTGAGTAAATTAGGGATAAAATACGTCTTATATCGTTTTCCTGTTACGGTGAAAACATTTACTGCATATTTACTATCTGATATCTAACCTTTAGAATCACTTGATTTTTTTTTGAAGTATTGAACCAGATCTCTATAATGATATACTATCAACGACAAAATTTATATCGCTTCTACGCATTCTGCAAGACTACTTTTTTCTATGGATCGAAAGCATCCGATACAACGTGTTTCAAGGGCGATGATTGGTTCATCTCATTTTCTTCTCCATTGAGTCGAGCCATTTGTTTTATATTGAAAAATGCGTTGGACGTGAAACACAGAAGATTAGAGCATTTTCTATTTTGAATGCAAAATGTTTCAAGGGTGACACTTTCCCCTCTTAAATACATGCACATTCTTATATTTTTTATATAGCGAATTATACTGAAAATTTTGTGACGTTCACAGTAACAGACCACTTTTGATAGATTGGTTTTTATTTGTTCAAATAATATTAATTTGATACATTTCAACTACAAAGCTAAGATTTTTCTAAATTCTTCCGACACCTCCCTTCTTCCCAATAACGAAAATGCAGGACTTAGAGCATTTTCTATTTTGAATGCAAAACATTTCTAGGGTTACCCTTTCCTCTCTTGAATACATGCGAACATTTTTATATTTTTTATATAGCGAATTATACTGAAAATTTTGTGACGTTCACAATAACAGACCGCTTTTGACAGATTGGTTTTTATTTGTTCAAATAATATTTAGTTTGATACATTTCAATTACAAAGCTTAGATTTTTCTATATTTTTCCGACACCTCCTCTCTTCTTTATGACGAAAACGCAGGACTTTGTTTTCAATTAAGTGTCTTTGTCTAATAAAATATATATAATATTTAGACACTAATTCATTCACCTTTTTCCCATTCAGTACTTTCAATTTTGTTTAGTTTAGATACAAAACTTCGTGGACAATTTAGAACATATTTTCTTTCTTGAAGTTGCAGCCACAATTTTCTATTAATGCGAGTAAATAAGTCATGGTACGATGATTGATCATTACATCAGACAATTTCACGCATATTTTACATATGCGTGGAATCGATTCATTTTTTAAACAAAGAATTTTGTTGGTTTTACTGGCTGTGCAATATTCTTCAATGCAACAAAACACGATTTTTTTTTCATGTTTTGAACTCTCAAAATACAATTATCACAGCCTCCTATGACTAATGCTTGCTGACGCTGGTTATGAATTCCATACCATTAAAGCGCGAATAACTCTCATTTATAAAAAACCCAAAAATAAACAATTTTCTACCACTTGTAGTTACTCAAAACTTGAGAAGCAGCTTTTGCAATTCCAGCGACATGATTGTGCCAAGACATATTGGTGTCCATTTCAACCCCCAACAAACTTATCGAAGCAGGAAGCGGAATTGTCTGAGCTGACATTATCATATCAGGTTCGGAGACACTGATGCCTGGGTTTTTGTGAATTGAATCAACCCAATTCCAAATCAATTCTAGATCCTCATCAAGATATCCAACCTCCTACTGCCGGTGAAGATGTGCTTCCATACCCGATATCTAAGAATCCAAATTGGATGACGAAACAAGCAAAGCAATATATCGGATTCATGTTTTTTCCAAGAAGTTGTTGATATACAATAAAAAGAGGGTTGGAGAAAATATGGATCCCTGGCGAACATCAGCGTGATGGTGAAAGTATTCGAGAGATATGCATTGACGACCATTTGCAGGGAACATTCTTTCATGAAGCTGAAGAGAAATGCAGAAATGATTCAACAAGCCGTAGCATGCCACACATGGTAAAAGGCCTTAGAAGCTCGAGCAATAGTTTGAAATCGTTGAATCATTTTCACCCGGTATGGATGACCTTTTATGTTAAGCATACTATTTTGAAAAATCTCGACCACATTGTCCTACATAAACACCATTATACTCCAGTCACTCAAGCTTATAACCTTAAGATTTCTCCAACTTGTCCACTTTGTCTTTGGCATCGAAAAGGAAATCAGAAAACCTGGCATGTGATCGGAATGCCACTTCCACATCGTTTTTTTTGAAGAAACCCTCAATAATCTCTGTTCTCCTACCAAAATATGTTAGAGTTACCCATTTCTTGATTTCTGATCGTTTGAAAAAGATTCAATTATCTTCCTTTCATAATGATTTTCCACCAGGTAGTAACGGCTCCATCCATCAATTTACCAAAAAACTTTCTTTCCCAGAAAAATTAACCTGCTGTTATCTTTGGAAATCAATTGATAGTGTGGAAATGTCATAATTAATATCAATGGATAGTCTAATACATTTTTATTAAGATAATTAGAGTAATCATAATTCACAACCTAATAATAATCTCCTCAATTTCTCAAAATTAAATATGTTACCAAAATTTCACTTTCTTGTCTGAATCTTCCAGTAAACCTAACAGAATTGCTTAAATAAATGTGAAAAATGATAAGCTGATAAACTCAATATTCAACAACCACCATGGCTCCACTAAATTGCATTCCTAAGATCAGAACTTTATTGGGAATTGAAGGATGTGTATAACATTTCCGCAAAATGCTATAGGTCGTCTTTATTGCGATATTTTCAAAGACAAGGGCTTCTCTTCGAGGGGTAGAAATATTAAGAGCCGATTCAGCCAGTTTAACTCTGCACATCTATCACGTGGAGAACGAGGAGATTTGTTGCCGGGTGAAATAAAATGAAGCGGAAAATCCAGAGGTCGTCATTTCTCGAAATAATTGAATGATTGAGTCGATACAGGCGAGCGGGAAATAATGGAATGTTTCATAATACTAAATCAGTATGCGATATACAAAGCAAATGGGACAATTGTATGAAGAAATTATTGTATCGATATATTATACAACTACTCATAGCCACAACTATCACAAAACTACATCATCGTTAGTAATTTTTCAGTTATGTTGCAACTAGCTTATACTTGAGGGAAATCTTCATACAATGTTATTCAAAGGGAAGTTTCAATGTTTGCATTATTTGGCGAATGCTCAGGTGTCTTAAAAATCTGTTTAAAATATGTTTTCCGTTAATCAGCTGTCGCCCCCATACGAACGACAACTCTCAGAAGTTCAGAGACTTGTGCGAGCTAAGGACTAACAAGGTCTCACCTTTCAACGTGTGATTCCTAACAACTTCAGAATCTTCCAGATTAAATAACGTAGTTAGTTTCTGGTACGTTGACTCATTACTGTATGTTCGTTGCCTACCTATATGTTACAGGGGTAATTCAATATCTTCAAGACCGCCACAGAAAAGGCATTCAATCATCCCACTTTGGAAACTTTTCACAGTGAGTAGCAATATACATCAATATTAAAATTGATTCATTTCATATGTGATTTCGACTCTTCATAGTACACTAAAAAACTAAAACCTTTCAGTAATTCAGCTCGAAAGGTATAAATTTTATTGCATTGGCTCAACTTTGATCAAATAAATGAAAATTAAAATGGTATTCCAATCTGAACATTTGAAGTCATGAAAAAAACTATAAACATGACACACTAATAACATCACAATAACTTTCTTTCAGGCGAAGTTCAAGCGATTGACAATTAACTTGGAAAAAATCCATTATTTGTTATTTACTTGCTACAGTTCAAGAAGACCATCATTTTAGTACTTGGATGTGGACCAATATACAATCAAACCTGAAACTAAAATAAAATAGTTAGATGTCATTATAGACTCACACCTCAGATGGAATTCTCATTAAGATTATTTATGCAATGAGCTGCGCTTTATCTTTTATAAATTCAAATTTCTCAAAAATATTTTCAAAACAACTCAACTCAAAACTATCATGCCCTGGTTGAAAGTCGCTTACGCTGTGGAATTGCCTGTTGGGGAGGAGCCTTATACATCCATATCCGTCCACTGGAAGTGTTGCAAAATATATTCTTGAAATTGGTTTTATTCAAGCCTAGGCGCTTCTCTACCCAAGCTTTATTCTCTTAGGCTCATATTTCTGATATTTGACAGCTCTTCTATTACAGCACTGTAACTACATATCATAAAAACATATTTTTCTAACTACCAACTCATTCCTACGATACCCGTAAAAAATACAACCATATTGTTTCATGGGCGAATACGTCGATTGTCCAGCGCTCTTATAATCATTTAGCACTGTAAAATAAATGTGATTCACATATTCGAAAAGTCCTTGAACCGTTTCATTTTTAGCCAAACAACAAAAAAATTTGCTCATTTCATTGAAAATAAGGATACAATACCTTTTGACTCTTTTAACCCGATTTCACAGAAATAGTCTGCATTCAGGTCAATGATACCCCTTTCCGATAAAACTCTCCGAAATGAAATAGCAATCATCAAACAAATAGCAGTTAACCACAAAATACCTACCACTCTAGTTAACAACATTATAATGAAAAATCAATAATGAAAGAACTATATTCAATTTCCACAAGACCAGAACACAAATATTTCAGTATCAAGTATGCCGGTAGAATCTCCGAGAATAGTAAAAATTATCTCTCAACATTCAATCTGCGAACGTCCTACATATTCAAAGGAAATTTAGGAAACAGATTATTCAATGGCAAACCTAAATTAGACAAAGGGAAGATCTGATATATATCGACTAGAATGTGGTGAATGCCCCGCCATATGTACAGGCCAAACTGGTAGAAATTTTTATACAAGGTACCATGAACATGTTATTTCGGATAAAAAATCATTAATGTACGAACAACTTCAAAATTCGTGACATAAAATAAATAAAGATAATTTAAAGATCCTTCACACATGCGAAAAAGAGAAAATGATGAATCTGTTGGAATCTATGAAAATAAACAAGTCAAAGAAAAATTCTAATTCTATTGTTTTCAACGAACAACTTGATCTAAATGATAGTCCTCTCCTGTTACCAAAACCTACATAATATCATAAGCTTTGTTTTGTTATTGCAGGTATACAAAATGTAGGTACCAAATTATTTATGATAAGATAGGCAAGTTAGGTACGAATCACTCAGATTTAAATGTAATCAGTTAGTTTTGAAAATGATGTAAACTAGTCACAATAAAGAAATAGCATGGAAAATAGACAAAAGTGTGTTTTTGTAGTGTATCCTCACGGAAAGTAATAGTTAGTACTGATGTATATGCTCGTAAAAGACACTATCTCAGTTGTAAGATTCAGTTTCATTCGTCTCCTGGTAAAGCGAGGTTGCTGAGGCATTCATTTCATGCCAGATATTCCAGTTCCACCTTTTTATTTCATCAAATATATATTCAACATCAAAGTCTAGCACCAATAATGAATCTTATGCTAATAATAATAATATGTTTATTTACCAGCAATAGAAAGAGTTTCCAATACATCATATGCTATTTCAGATAGAATACAAAAAAGAAAAACAATCAATTAAATGGAATGTCATAGATATGGGTAATAAACATCGAGAGAACTCATTAAAACCCTAAGGTTGTGCATGGGAATTCTTTACTTACCGTGTAACCAAATAATCTGAGAAAAAGTAAATGACACTGAGAGGAAAATCGAAAATTCAGTTCATTTCTATAGCGATGAAAGTAGGGAAATTTGGATAAGTTATTTGTTACCAATTATATTCAATATTATTTCATGAGAAGATACCTTTTGAATGTATTTTTCATTAGTGGTATCGAGTTGACTTTCATTAGCTTATTTTTATGCATATCGTCTAGAAAGTTATAGAATTCATTTGCTAAAAAACTTAAACAACGTTGTCCCACCGATTTTTTTGTTGTCTGTATTTGTACCAACATTTTTGCTTCGTTTCTTGTATTATAACTATGCTCTAAAATTGCTATGTCGTGTAAATGTAACTTTCTGACGCTGAGGATAGCTGCATCCTCAAAAAGCTTTTTTGACGGATACGGATTATTTTTTGTGGTAAATTATTTTAAAAATTTTTTCTCAAGTTTTTGAATATGAGTATTGAGTACACCACGCCAGCTAAGGATACCATATCGCAGTCGTGACTCCACAAAAACATAATAAAGAGTTTTGAGGGAACCAGTATCTAATATTCTATTGAAGCATTTGAATCTATATAACAATGGTCTTTGACTCTTAGTTACTTCATCGATATGATGATTCCATCTGAAATGACAATCTATTGTAACCCCTAGATATCGTACTCTCTCTGCTTGTTTGATGGCAATCTGTTGATAAGTTTTTCCCAGTGTAAGTTCCTTGAACTTAGGTAAGTTAGTTTGAAAGTGATTGACAATGTTTCATGATGAATTTCACTAGTTCGGAATTCCATTGTCTAATATGTAAAATGATTTGAAATC
>WOGN01010973.1:0-10198 GCA_015342105.1 Leptinotarsa texana | reverse complement strand
TATATATTTACATTTACTTATTATTCATAAATTCATGTACTTATATTTGTATCTGTTCAGCTGTACTTAATATTGTTCTGTCCATATACTCTGCTCCTGTATTTAAGCATTATTTTATAGTTTATATTTGTTAATGGTCCCTTATACATGTTTTACTTTACTAGACTTTGCCAATAAGATGTTCATATCTTGGATAATGAAGCATATTTTGATTTGATTTCAACTTGATTCTCATTTTCAATGTTTACTTTGTTTTTCAATGTGAACCCCTATTTTAGATAACAAAATTGGTAAGAACCAAACATGTTACTAGAGGTCAAATAAAGTTTTATTGAAAAGTTCATATCATTTTTTCAGGATTTAATGTCCTCTTGACTTTTTTAAATCGAATTATTTGTGCTACTTTGATGGTACATTGATAAAGAAAATTAGAACTAAAGCAAAATTTCGGTGTAAATACAAAAGAAACAGCGACATTCACGCCTTTCACGAATTCAAACGTCTTCGGGCAGAAATCAAAAGAGCCATTGGAATAGCTTATATAAAAAATTCATTCAGAAAACTGAGAGTGAGATTATTCGTAACCCCAATAAGTTTTGGTCATTCATCAACAAGTCAAAATGTACGAATGGAATCGCAGATGAAATGTTACATGAAGACAAGCTACTTGATAATCCCTCAGATATTCTTGATGGTTTCGCAAATTTCTTTAGTTGTTCTTATATAGTGTCAAACATCAAGTGACCATGCGAACAACAGTAGTGATATTCCCAGCCAGTATTGAAAATGTTTATCATACCCTAAAATATTAAAGCCTAAATTTACTGAGGGACCTGAACATATTCCAGCATTCATCATTAAAGATTGTGCCTCACCACTAAAAATTGTAATCGATATATGCCTGAAAACATTAACTGTACCATCAATATGGAAAACGTCGAAAGTCCGCCCAATTTTCAAAAAAGGAGATAAAAGTGAGATAAAAAATTACAGATCAATTTTTATGACATGCAACTTTTGGAAAGTGTTTGAGATGCTTCTTGAGAAGACAATCTACTGTCATGTTAGCAACATTATTAGCCGCACTCAACACTGTTTCATGAAAGGACGTTCAACCATCACCGATTTCGTGTAACAATCACTCAATGTATTACGGAGGGTATTGATTGTCAGTCTCAGACTAATGTCAGCTGCACTGATTTTTCTAAAGCATTTGACAGACTTGACCATAGTATCCTGCTCAACAAGCTTTCGACTTTTGGGTTATCCAATGACTTAATTACTCTATTCAAATCATATTTTTACAACCATTAGCAGTATATCCCACTCAATGGCCTCAAGTCTATCGAATATGTAGCCACATCTGGTGTACCACAAAGAAATTGATTTGAAAATGTCAAGAGGAAAAAATCTTAACATGTGAATGATATGAGTTTATTAATGAATATAATTTCATAAGATTTCTAGCTTTTTTATACTTGTTAAAGTACTTTTACAAGTATTAGTGAGTTTTATGAAGTCCTATTAAATTTGAGCATGGAATGACTTACAAAACGATGTCTAAAGACAAATCCAATTGAACCAATAGATTCCTCATTGATAGTTGCCTGGGAATGACCTTTTGTTTGTCTCATCGTAAATTCGTAAGGTTTTTAGTATTTTTCAAACTTTTTTGTCACTCAGCACATTGAAAGTTTTGAACCAAACCTTGTTGAAAAAATAATTACCTGTGGCTACGCTTTGGAGAAGATTATGAGATGCTTCGAAATTGTTCTGTCTTTGATATATTTTACTCAACTTTATCCCTATCTCATGATATTTGAGATTGCGTATTGCAATTTTTGAACAAACCTTCTTGAAAAAATAATTACCTGTAGCTAAGCTTTGAAGAAGATTATGAGATGCTTCAAAATTGTTCTGTCTTCGATATATTTTGCTCAACTTTATCCCTATTTCAGGATATTTGGGATTGATCTTGAATGCTCTTTCATAACATCTTCTTGCTTTATCTAAATCTTCAAATTTTTCATAGTACTGGCCCAGGTTGATGAAGCAGTTGAAATTATTTGGATCAGCTTTTGCTGCTCTCAGATAGGGGGTTAAACATTTGGAAAATTCCCTGAGACTCCAGTACACTAGACCTATCTCTAACCACCATTCTGGCAAATCAGGTGTATTCTCTTCAAGAATATTCAAAGATTGTTGAAAACATTTTTGCTGGTGATATAATTTGGCAAGAAGAAGTCTTGCCAACTCTTCATTATACTCTTTCAACTTGGAAATTAGCAGATTAGCTTCTTCAAAATTTCCCAAGCGAATCAATGCTGTAATTACATATTGAAGGTTTTCTTTTTGTGAATTCTGGTCATCCATATTTTTGTAAAACTGTGACACTTTGAGCAGATCTTCTTCGTTAGGAGAGTTTGATAGCAATTTTAAAAATAAGGTGTCCATTATATTTTTCAAAATTTGGTTAGAATAATTTGTTGATTTCATTAATTTATCACCAGATGAATAAGAGTCCCATGCATCTTCAAATAACCCTAAGTAAAGATTGATTTTTGTTAAAAGAACCCAAGCATGAATTAATCCAGATCGCTGAGTGCAAACTTCTACAATAGTATTTTTTGCTTCTAATAATTTCTTCTCATTTAGCAGTACAATACTTGAGGTGAATAATCCAATTGCATTTTTTGGTTCTATTTTCAATAAACATGGAAAGTAGCACTTTACTTTTTGATAATATGTCTTGGATAAGTCAGCATCTTCCACAAACCATTGATTATAAATTTTACACATCCAAATGAGAGGAATTATATCTGTTTCAGATGAGCTGTGCAACTTCTCTGCATGTTTAAAAACCTCTTCATTTTTATCCTGTTTATAAAGTGAATTCAGAAAAGCAGAAAAAACGTTGGTATTTAAAAACTTTCTTTCTGAGATTAAACTACCAAAAATTTCCTCAAATACTAGCTGAACACTATTAGGTACTTTTTGAAGGCTATTATATAGATCAACTAATATTTCATAAATGATATCATTATTTTCTTTTAATTTGCACCCACATTCATAGATGACTTTTGAGATTTCATTAATATCTCCAAACTCTTGTATTTTCGAAAGTTTGTTGCAATATTCAATTAGTTTTTTGGTGTCTGTTTCTAATCGTATTGCAGATATATAAGGTTGCACCAGTTTTTTCTTTGCAACTTCATCATCCTCCAGTTTTTCATAATACTTTATCAAACCGTTCCACGCCAATGGATTTGAAGGGTTCATTTCAATTGCTTTCTGAAATGCTTTGATGGCCTGCTCTGCTGGGCCTACTTCTTGCAAAGAAAGGCCTAAAAATACCATAGCCATGTAGTTAGACTTATCCTCTCTCAAAATAGTCTTAGATAGTTTTAAAGAGAGAACGTAGTCCTTGTTTTTAATTGCCTCTCTACACTCCTTTAGGAGTGTCTTGATATCCTTCATCTTTTATAATTCCGGCGTTAATTTCTCAGAATTTCACACAAAAATTGGTCCATACAATGCAGAGACAATATTAAAATAGAAATAAATTCTTATAAATAATTTATATTGGCATCATAAGATTAGATAATCAAGTCTGAGCTCACATCTGTTTAAGTATGAAAACACAGAACAGAAAGTGAAATAAAATGTTTCACTTTTGAATTTGAAAACAATATAACCATAACCTAAACTTTTATTTTCCTCCTGTCATTTGTCCATTACTTTTTTCTAAGATATGTTCCAAAAATAACCATTTCGTGACCGCTACTAACCTAACCACTAAACAACATTTTTGACAGTAGTTACCTGAGAAAAATATTATTGTCGGTTACCTTCGAAACAAGACAGTTGTGTCAATTGTCAAATATATTATGATAATAGCTAATTTTTTTTTAATAATTTCAATTTTTATTAGAACAATGATAAAAATAAAATGAAAACAACAATAAAAATTAATTGGCGCTCCGGGGCGACTTCATTGATTCCAGTGGCGCATTTGCTTTTTCAGCTGCAGGAAAACCCGGAAAAACCTGCAAATTAGTAATAACTAATCCCTCGGCTTTCATTTTTTCGAATGTTGGGAAATTTTGCTGGTGGGGTTGGGAAAATTTGGTTTTGCTACGGCCCTGACTGCACAGTTCCAGAAACCATTTCTTTTTCGGTGCTGTGAAACTCTACAATTCATCACCTGAGCAATTGAAGAGATTCATTATCATGAAATTCAAATAGATATACACAAGATATAAATCTTATATCTTGTGTATTGTACAAATCAGTAATAAATCAACAACAGATCAGTTTGATTTATATTCAGGGGATAATCACCAATTGACATTATCATTTATTTGTCTCTTGTCGTGGTACCACAACCGTTTGTTTTTTTTAATTTCTTGGTGTGGTTGCGTTTGAGTAGCTCTGAGCTAAACGTCACCAATGAATATCAGAATCTCCTGCAACTTTTTATTTCACATTTATCTTTGTTATGTTTATTGTAATATAGTCCAAGATCCCAGGGTCCCAGACGTTACTTGTTTTCTCAGAAATAAAATATATAGAATAACGTAATGTTAGTACATACTATGAGTGTATGCATACCTGCTAGCTTAAGCCGAAGACGGCCAGTTTAAAGGTACCAAATGCTAAAAGTAGGTAAAATATTTTTTTTAATCTCATTGCTGATTTTTACGTATGTTTTAGAAAAACAATGTTGACGGTATTTTTACCATACGCTTTAAAGCTTTCAACATGAAAAAGAATATGGAAATATCTTTGATTTTGATCATCCAACTATTCTAGATGTTCAACCATATCTATCCAAAAGACTTTTGAGCGAAATGATACATATTCTCAAATGCGATAGTGTTGACACTAGAAGAGATTTTGATGGCCTTAAAACCGCATATTTCAATTTGATACGTAAAATACCTGAATAATTTACTCCTTTTCCATTCTTTTTCTTTCTGCCATTGATTTAAAAACAGACACCACCTTATCAGAATCACAGATAAAGCCATTCGTTTGTTTCATGTCGTTTTGTGTTGGTGTTGTCTCAGAAATTTGTTTGAAGCAATGTTTTTTACTTTTCAAATATGTATCTGTTTGATGGTTTTTCAAATAGTGGTATTATCAACACGAAAAAACTACTTTTTGGTGAGTAATTTGATTAGGAACTCATTATTTCTTGTAAAATTGAAACTATAATAATCGTATAAGTTTTGTAGAAGGTATATTCATGAAAATTCATTGTTACAGAGCCCTGAAGAAAAATTAAATCAAAGTCTAAACGTCGGCAAGAAAACGATTGTTTTTTTTTAAGGAATGGATCCTATAACTCAACCAACCTTTTGTCAGCAAAAATATTGGATCACTAAACTAGTTAATTGATTATATTTATCGTTTATTTACAGGTTTCTTAAACGAAAATATACCTGCTATATACCAGCTGATCCGATTTCCAAAAGTAAAACAGTGTTGGATCAAGAATTAAATAATTAAATTACCTATTAAGTGAGGAATCACAAGACCCCCGCTACCATAAATTAATTGCGCCCTCTCTTCGATGAGTGATGCAACGCCGAAGTCCTTTTTATCAAAAAATAGTAAAAAAGGAACATTTCAACGCAAATTTTGTACGACCTTTATATGTTGTTCCGTTCAAACGTTAAGATGGGGGGCGACAAAATATTTACGTCTGCACTGAATACGCAGAAAAAATAAAATTCATATCAAGGAACATAAAAACACATATGTACATAAAAGAGTACATGGATATACGATGGAAACGTAGCTCAGACTATCCAGTAGTTTGTAATGTCAACATACTCGTTTACAGAATAAAAACGGTGCTACATTAACTCAAATTCTAATGATTTAACAGAGGTGGAAAGGACACTGAAAAGACAAATGTCTAGTGAATGTTTTTCCTAACTTTGAAACTCTAATTATAACATTTAGATGTCGTCATGTTTCTGCCTAATGAGATTCCAAGACAACTTTCGCTACAGAAAATTGATTAACCAACTAACCAACAATACTATTGGGTGCCAGCTCCTGGGAAAATCTACATCAGTACATGCGAATGCATCTCCCACTGTAGGATTAAAGCATGTTCCGGGAAGGCTGACGGTATCCCGGAGGAACAGAGTGAATCGCACGTATGTACGGCTCATTCGAAAGCTTTTGATCATTTGATCCCCGTGCGGCGTAGATGTCCACGTATTATCACTGTCCCGGTTATTCGAGTCTCGAGAGGGTTCATTATGGAGGCAAATAACAGACATCGTCTGCAGATATGGATACGAAGTGAATTTCTCACGATTTGTAAAGGGACACGGAAAAGAAGTTTATGTATTTGAAATATGTTACATTTTCAACATCTAACGATGTCGTTTCAATGTAGCTTTCTACGTTTTCAACTTTTCGAAATGAAATGTTTGTGTTATAAAGTCGGGTGATTATTTCCATTAAATAATAGCTTGTGTTTTTTGCTTGTTTTTGTATTTTCCTTCATCTCAGTCAATTTCCACTATATACTTCCAGAGGTACATTAAGATCATATAATTCTAAGCAGCAAACCTCATTTATATTTTGCTAGTTGACGCAAAAAATTACTGTGATCTGTTCGACAGTTCACTACGTGATACAGTTTCACCTAGTGAAGTTTTTTCCGTAGACAGCACAATTGTTTCTCATTACGAATTTCTGCTTGTATTTTGAAACTGCATATTGTGTGCCAGCTACCGCAGCAGTGTAACATTCTTTGTTCAATAAGATCAGCTTTGTCTTTCATGTCATTAGGTCGAATTTCACTACTATAAATAAATTCTCAATTATGTTTCACCATGACGTTTATATGGAGCAAAAATATCCTTAACCAATGTGTCAAGTTCGTTTTTTCAGAAAAAAGTTTGAATATCGGACATCAGATGATTTCACCTTATTTTGGTTGACTTAAGAGCCTAGCAGCACTTACAAAATTGTCCAATTTTGGTAATTTTTTTACAAATCCTGTAAAAACTATCATATATTTTAATTATAATTCAAAATGTATTTGAAGGATTTTCACTAAATATTTTAATGAAAATCTCACGATAAAGTGTTACCTACTTGAATACGTGTTCTCTGTCAATTGCATCACTCAACTATGTGAAAGGTAGGGTAGGAAATCAATGGGATTTCAAAAAATTAATAAATACATTGAATATAGGTTGTCAGAATGCAAGTAAATATTAAATGACTTCATTACAGGAAAAATATAAAAACTATTTTCATTTGACAAACTCAAAAGCTTTCTGTCCTAAAACCAATTTCAGACAATCGATTCCATCTCTGGACTTTCTGTAATGTACCTGGAATTTCGCACGTTTCTTGATAACAAATAATATTCTCCTGACTATCTCTCTTACAATTCTAGAAATGTATTTTTTTCTATAGATGTCCGTAATTCTTCTTGTCAATTTTCTGTGAATGTTATATTAGCCTTCAGAATTATATCCCAAGGATAAGGCATGAAATATCATCTTCTAGCTGGTTATAGCTCTAGTGGAGCTCCAGTTATAGCTCCCCTGGAGTCTATAAGTGACTCTTTTTCCCCCAAAAAATTCTGCAATGCAATAACAAAATTGTAGTTTTCAGTATCGTTATTATTGATATTTTCCATTAGACTTCTTGAGTGGAATTTCATCCCGGCTGCACGCGATTTAATATCTAACAACAATCTGTTATTTGTGATGTGCAGTCTTCTTCAGTTTCTTCTCCTATACAAAAGTATAATGCGCATCATCAGCTTACCTACTTTGTCGATTGCCATTCTCATTGTAAAGTTTGAGTGTGAATAGGCGTGAGCCACAATAAACCCTCGTGGGTTGCGGTGGAGGATCGAATAGGCCCACTCACTTTTGACCTAGCCCTAAAGTAAGATGAGACATATATTGAGATGAATAATCAAATTTATATGAATTAAATATTCACAGAAATTATCGAGGGTTTAAAACCACCTTCGAAAATGTCATGAAAAAAATGTATTTTGTATAAATTTCATATATCTCGAAGGCGTTCTTTTGGTAAACTCCATCATCTATCAACTCTTTATATTTTAGTCCAGGCATATCAATGCCAAACATGATTACGTAAAGAATTATTTTAATTTTACTTCTCCACTGGTGTCTTTCACTTCTGTGAGAATGAATCCGGTGTCGCCTTGGAAGAGGATTCCAAATTACCATTTCAATTCAGAGTGTTTTCAATTAATTTTCATTGTTTGAAACTTCGAAAACTGATGCAATGCTTGAGACATATAGAAACAAATGAGATTTGAACCAAAACTCGGATTGAAACATAATACTACGCAACGTAAGACCCATATTATGAGTCGAGTGATATCACAAAAAGTCACGCTATACAGCAATTTTAGCAAACCATCGTCACGAAACGCTATCAATCTAGAGCGTGGTAAAATAAGTGAAGACAGACTAAAAAACCAAAAAATGTTGGGTGCCGAAAGCATTCTATGCTATATGGGTTACTTACAGCATGTTCGTTTTTGTTTTCGTTTCATTCTTGAATAAATCATATTTATTTCATTTTACTGAAAAAAATGGAACCGAATAGAGAATGATTTTATGTGATTAAATTCTATATTTTTCAAAATATCTGAGCAATAAGGAAGTCCTGAAATAGATCATCTATTTTGGATAATACTTCGATCTCAACAGCATTCGATTCAGTCAAAGTTCTGACTGAAAATGGTTCATTTACGTTGGTGAATTTGTACCTTCATGAAAAGTATTCGTGGCTAGAATTTAACCACCGACAACGTAACGTCAGTTTTGCAAATGGACGTCATATAACAAGTGAATTGTGAAAAGTTTTCTGAAATAGTTCAACAGAGGGCACACTAAAAATAATAATTAAACAGAATCGAAACCGTTTTTAAACTCTCAGTCATAACTCATATATTCGCTCTATTTAGAAAGCAATCATCTTTTTACATTAAATACATAAAACAGTGAATAACCGCAACTAACACAATAAGCTACTACATGGGCTTAAAATTCTCGGGCCTAACACAGAGATGGCGTTAGTCTTATTTTATTCACCGCTAATTCACGCGTTGTTTTTCCTCAGTCCTGGGATTTTTCAGACTATGTAATGGTTAATGGGCACATAGGGCACAGAAAATTAACATCGAATTGTTTGAAATGTTATTATAAATGTTCTGTATATACGATTTAAAGCGGTCAGCTATATTGTATAAGTATACTATTTATTTATCAATCTATTCGAAATATTGTGAACAAAACGATATAGATAAATTATCGAATTTCCAGAATTGCCTTCCTCGTATATACCTCATTTGAAAAAATTGATATTTGGAACTAATAATCAGAAATGTAACATTGTAATTCAATATTTTTCATTAATTTTTGTAAAAAAAGATAAATGAATGAAATATTCAGATTATTGCATTGCTAATTATTTAATGTTGAATATTCTTAGAAAACGAACTATGAAACGAAAAATGGAAAGTATGGAGGAATACGTGATAATTATTTTTTCACCAGATAAGAATTCCAGAGGGTCTTTAACAACACCAGGGTATACCGCATACCTTGTAGCAGTGGATTGGTCTAAATTAGAACCACGAAGAGAAGTGTATAGACCTGGCTCTCTGAATACAGGAGAAACTATCGCCTGGGCATACCAAGAAATCAACAGTAGCGTTGCATACACTCAGAATATATTTTTGTCATCACAATCGCATAGACCAAAGTGCCCGATTAATTCGATGAATATATTCAAATCCACGTTCATCAACAATTTTGCCTCATCGCCTTCAAGAAGTTCTTCTTCAGGGTGTCCCGGTTCTTGACGATAAACCTTGAGGTGGTGATAGCTCATAACTAGGTCATAACTAGCTCATAACAGGAAAAAAAGTTCCGGTAAAAGTGTTTTCGTTTTCGAGATATCGAAAATTTTCTTTTTTTCGAAAATCGGCGACTCGGTTTAGTATTTTCAATGTATAGCTAAATAATATCCGCATACGACAGTAATACCAAAAGCTTGCGATCATTGGAAATAACTGAAAAAAAATAAAATAAAATAAATTTTGAAATGAAACAAATTTTTTGGTCAACTTTGACCTATCACAGTGAAAAAAATGTACTGTGCTTGGCTGAAAAGT
>WOGN01010972.1:0-10198 GCA_015342105.1 Leptinotarsa texana | reverse complement strand
ACGTTTCTGAGGTGTCTGATGAAGTTCAAAAAGAAGTAACTGATATGCAACACGACAGCAACTTAAAAGATACATTCGAATCAGGAATTAATCTTGAAGAATTTTGGAGCCAAAAGGCAATTTCTTTACCAAAACTTCGAGGCATTGCTATTCGTTACCTAACTTTATTTTCTTCGGCGCTTCTGATTATTAAAAACAAGCACCGAAGTCGGATGGATGCTACTGCCGCTATGCGTTTGAGTTTAGATAATACTGAGTCAAGGATTCAGAATTTAGTAAAGAGTATGCAATCACAAAAATCGCATTAAGTTATAATAATTAAAGGACATTAAATAATTTTATGCGTATTTTATTTATAGATGAATTGGAATAACCATTACATTTATTTACTGATCTGTACTGTATTTATTTGTAGTTATCGTAAGGTACTTTAAATTAACTACAAACTAATTAACCAACTTGGTGGTTCATGGCCTGACAGAAATTTTGTCAAATGGTCCCGCATGACTATAAGGTTAAGAACCACTGGCTAAGGGAATAGACGATAGTAATGAATGTATCTGCATCATCACCATAAATGGTAACATAATTTGATAATTATATCATTTTTATCAGTACGCACTTCCATTGTCTAATATAATATGAATTGATTTGATAACCATGAAAAAAGATTAAAAAGATTAACCGAAAATAACAATTTTATTAAACAACAAACTGAAATTACAACAAAAACCAAACAAATAAAAATTGAAATATTAATAAAAGATGAAAATTAGAAAATTGAAAATATTATTAACAAAAAATGAAAAAATAAAAATTGACAGATTTCAAACCAAGTTGTGTCACGACGTTTCGATTGTTAGTACCCACAATGGTCTTCGGGTGGATACTAACAATCGAAACGTGGTGACATAACTTGGTTTGTTGATTATATTTTTAATTTTTTAATTTTCAGCTTTCATTATTATTTCAATTTTTATTTGTTTGGTTGTTGCTTGTATGTTATTTCTTTGTAATTTCAGTTTGTTGTTTAATAACATTGTTATTTTCAGTTAATATTTTCAATTTTTTTTCAGGGTTGTCAAATCAATTTATATTATATTAGACAATAGAAGTCCAAACTGATGAAAAACACCACGAAACATTGTCAAACAAATGTATGTGATTTTTATCATTTCATTAGCGCAGTCCCTCCAGTGACAACTTGCAATTGAGAATATTTGTAACTTATATGCAATAAGTGACAGAAACGAACAGTGAACAGTCCAAAGCTCATTCGAGAACCGTCCACAAATGACAAGAAGCAATCGAGAGAAGGGAAGTTCGTTTTCGTAATTGAAAACCCGAAGATTTCGATCTTTCGTTCCGTATCGAGAGAGCAATATACATCGCCGAGGTTGCCACGTCCCGTATTTTTTCCTTTACGACCGGATTTCATTTCGCACACAAAGCCTGAAGCTTCGGATTTAGGCCATAAAGCTGCAATGGCGTCTTAAGAAAGAAGACTAACGTTAATAGTCTTAGACGTACGAGTTGTATCGCGTTTTATAAGATTAATGAACATCTGAATAAGGTGTAGATTGAGGTGAAAGAAGAGTCAAACCGATTTTTATCTCTGATTTATTAACAGTTTTTTGGGAATATTCGAATGAAAAATATTTCTCAAAAATATAAACTGTAAATAGTCAGTGAAACTCCGCTGAAAATCATCAGTTCAGGAATATTTGTACAAAATACGATTTGTTCTCGTAACTGGAAGATCGGTAGTCTTCAGAGAATTGGCATGTTATTATTTTCATCGATTTCTACTTCTCTATTCAAAAATCGTAGGACTATCTTAAAAAATTATTATACGACTTCATTCATTCTTAAGCATCCTCATCACTACTTTCATCATAATATTCTCCTGTTAATATTTTACTACTTTAGGGGCACATTCATTCATACTATATACTTCAGATTTTTTAAATGTTTTGAGATATTTTAACTATCATCTTCATGCGGACAATAGATATATTATTCTTTTAATCTAACAGATATCCGGATATCAGTAGAGCTTACCAAAGATGATCTTGATTCGTTGTATAAAATTTTGACTGATAATTCTCTGGAAATAAATAAATGAAAAATAGATAGTGAATTTGATATCAGGAAATGAAGATGTATCAAACTTTTTGAAAAATCATACAAATTTAATAATCAGTGATGAGAAATACATATCGTATCATCACATAAAAATTTAGGATTGACAATCGATACATCTCTCAGAGAACATGTAACTAATTAACTGACAATAAATCTACTCTCAAAGGCAGTGTTTATCAAATCAACTACAGCGATGCAGTGTACAGCCCTTGTTTGAATTGTAGGTATCAAAAACATGCAATTATTATATGTTCGACTTAGCTATGAAATTCGTAAAGAGACGACTACGTCATATGAGTCATATGTTCTACAATATATTCACGTCGTGTTTACCTCCCTATTCACAAAAAAAATCTGAAATTCATAACTATGTACACAAGCTGAACATTCGTCAACAAATAATTCTTACAATCCCAAAACATTTCCATAAAATACACTGCCGCTCTTTTTCCTTCAATGTCGATTCATGCATCAATAATACCTCTAAACTGATAGTTTAATTTTGAATTTACCTAGAAGAGCATTTAGCCATAGATTCAAAAAATATTTGCTGAGAATTCAGCTAATTTAATTTAGCACCCGTAACGCTCTCTATTTCATTTCTTTTCTCTCGGCCCAATTTTCCTATTCATCTTTGAGTATGTTCCTATAATTTTTCTGTTCTATTTCTCCTTATTTCAGATAAAATCCTTCAAAATCATTCACCTAAATCGTTATTTACAACTTTCTTGGACCAGTGGAAGAACAGAAATAGTGCACAACTATTAGCCGAACCGGATTGCCTTGTCTCATGTATTGTTACGTCATATTTCAGCTTTAGTATCAATATTTTTACAATATTCGTGATTTGTAGAAATGATAAATGATAAAATTATTATCATCGAAGTTTACGCTGGTCAGGACCTATCCCCCGAAGTCTCAATACATTTGAGAAGGCGCACTAGCATTATCAACCAACTACCACTCCTTACACCGTGGGGTGAGTGATCATTGGGTCCGAGAATCATGTGCCCTGTATAAGCGCAGTGAGCAAAGAATGACAGCCTTCTGCATTTGTCCTGCTAAGATTTCTGCCTTAGTGCGGCAAACCGGCAGGACTTTGAGATTCGGGAGTAGCGATGGTATCATTTCAATGATGACTTCAATAATCAGATCAACCATCTTGTTAGAGTGGTCTGGATAGAGTATCCGGAGGTCGAATACAAAATCTCAATATTATATCCGTTTTTCCTCCTCTTCTTGTACGACATTCTTCCCACTAGGAGCTGAAAACTCCACAACAAATATCGTCTTGTTTTGATGGTCGAGGTTGAGGAACGAATAGTTCCAATAAACTCGGCACTTCTCGTTTTCCACGACAGATCCAATATACCCCAGAGCGAAGGGCTCTAATATCATCGCTGTTCATATATCCGTTCGAACACTCGGGCAACTGCGGTGAGTATTCGTGTGTATAAGATGCTCGTAAACAACTTATAACACGAATTAAGGCACCAATAAGTGTTAAGCACATCCGGGCTTGGAGCAGAAAAGTTCTTGGAATCCACAAGGGCTCCACGAACTTCATCCGGGGTTAATGGGTTGCGCAGTTCATTGGACTCAGACTGTCAAAGCTGTCTGATAAAAGATTCGAACTGGAAGTGAAGCTGGAGTCTCTAAATCAGGTGGCTGCAGGTTTTCATAGATGCCCTTCCAGAAGGATACCACCTGATCAGCAGTTGGCGGATTATCCAAAATGCGTGGATGATTTTGGAATAAGAGAGAAGGTTTTTCGCGAAAACTTAGGTTTTCCGTGATACTTCTCGCTCGTTTCATTAGTGACTTCTTAGCAGCCACTAGCACTCGTATCTTATCAAGGCAGTGCTGTTTGGTAGCCAGCAGCACGCCTTGACTCGAGGTGTGATGCATACGTCGTAGTTTGTAGGCTTTTCTTGTGGCTTCAGGGGCCTACTTATGTGGAGCGCCCTGCGTGTTCTGATTGACTCCATTGCCAACGGGTTGTAGAACTGTTATTACTTCTACCACTTCGTTATTTAAAAAAAAACATCAAGCAAGTTATTTATAGAAATTTCGAATGCATGCAAATTCATATCCAATATAAATATTAAAGAATGGACGATATTGAAACCTGTGAATTCTTTCAGAAACTGTTTTGAATGAAGAAGGCAAGATGAATATGTGATCGGTGCTTTGAGTTCATAAAATCATGTTCATTACCTGAAAGTTACGGCGGACCTCAATACAACTCAATTTCCCTTTCTAACCGGTTGAAAATGCAATTCAGTCACACTGATAAACGTTCTGGTAAACAAATTTTGATTAAATCTCCCAGCCATATATACATACGTACTATGTTGACAACAGACATTGTTCTGTGACATATCACTTGAACTCTGCACAATTTAGCAAGTGTTAGTACATTTTATGCGAGGTTATCGCGTTTTACATTTACATACCCATGTACTTCCCTTCATTGTGTTTTGTTTTTGGGTTGTGATGTTTTAACGCAAATTTGATACTAAGAAATCATCACGAGAAAACAATTTATCCTTATGGTTGTTCGCAATGAGTTGAAATGGATTGTTGTGAAAAGCCTAAATTATTGTATTCGTTTCAGTTATAGTGTATTATCTGAATGAATAGTTTGATTGAGGGTAAAATGGTTTTTTACTTTCTCAGCTGTCTCTCCCATATGTCAATCTTCAGAAATCGAAAACGATTCGATTTCAGAAGTGGTGGAATTGTTGTGGTGGAAATCAGCAAATGACTATCGTATGACCAAATTTTGAAACTTGCGAGTACGCATCTCACGAAACCTTCTTAATATAGCATTTATCTACAAAGTATCGCAGAAAAATAATATACGAACCACGAACTAGTAAGGTTGGTAGGACAAAAGTGAGAAGATGTATGCGGCCGTCGACCGCATCCCGTGAGGGTTGTAGCTGGATTTATCCTAGATTTTTCTCTTGAAAAATTATGTCGCGATAGAAGATTGAGACCTTTTATCAAGACGAAGTAATTTCCCTTACTTGTATGGACTACCCAAAATTCATGAGAAGGACGTTCCGCTCAGACCGATCATCAGCTCCAGAGATTCGGCTACACAAAACTTGTCTAGATTTTTACTCTCCATAATACAACCATTACAAGGAAAAACATTGTCTTTTGTAAAGAATTCAAGGCATTTTGTCGAACTACTAGAGGTAATTGAAGTCACACATGAAGATCAACTGATCAGTTTCGACGTGGAAAGCCTTCATACCAACGTTCCGGTCGAAGAAGCTCTCCAAATCATACAGAGGAAGCTATCCGAAGACGAGGACCTGAAAGATAGAACGAATTTACCTACATAAGTAATTATGGAATTACTAGGATGCTGGGTACGAAACAGTTATTTACAACTTAAGGGCGAATATTTTACACAAGATGAGGGGCTGCCAATGGGCTCGCCACTTTCACTAGTCATAGCCAACATATATATGGAGTGGTTTGAAACTTGGCCATTGAGGAAGCCCACAAGAAACTCCGTGTCTGGTTGAGATACGTTGATGACACCTTCATAATATGGAACCATGGGAATACTGAACTACACCCCTTCCTGAAACACATCAACAGTGTAAGACCTTCAATCACTTTCACAATGGAGAAGGAAGACCACAACGAATTGCAATTCTTAGACATATTGGTGAAGAGGATGGACACTAAGTGGGAAACATCTGTATACCGAAAACCTACTCACACGGGACAGTATCCACGAATCCAATCACCATCAACCTACTAATAGAGTAATCAAAACTCTATTAGACCGTGCTTTCGGATTTTGTAATACGAACGAAGGTATCGAACGAAATGGCTTCTCCAAAACGATGGTAGAACAAACACTGTCTGAAAGACAGCAGGAGCCCCGAAAGGAAGAGAAGCAGTCACAACCAGTCCTTGCACTAGATTATCGGAAAAGATACGAAGAATTGGAGAATTGGATCCAAGTATAACATCAGAACCTGCTTCAGATCCGGAAACACTATCCGTAGCAGCCTCACGAAAACCAGATCACCAAATGAAAACTGCGATTACAAGAATTGCATTTACCGGATACCCTGTGAGTGTGGGAAATCCTATATCGGTGAAACTAAGAGGCCATCAAATGTTCGCATTGCCAAGCACAAGAAACATACACAGCGAGGGGAAACCAGCAAATCAGGAATAGCAGAGCATGTGTAGACCCATCAACATAACATCGAGTAGTTCTAAACTCAGATCATCCACAGGGAGAAACACTGGTTTAGGAGAAAATTTGAAGGAGAAGCATACATGTTTTCCAACAATGTATTCAGCCAAAGTAGCGTAGAGATACGCAACATATGAAAACCTATAATCAAGGAAAAAATGGCCTATTCCCGCAAAACAGTCCTCTCCCGCGAAACCAGTGGAGCGAAAAGAAGAAATAAGTAAAAGTACTTTAATGACCCATAAATATTCATCTCTCGAAGGAATTAGTCCAGTTATCACCCAAAGATGATTTCGTGGATACTTGCCTTGGAATCTCTTAATTTTTTGGTTTTTTATTTTTTGTTCAATTGTTGTAATTTTTTAGGTGTATTTTATTTCACTGTAATTTTATTTCACTATAATTTTATTTCAGGGTTTTTTGTTTAATGTAATTGTTATTTTCAGCTATTGTATTGGTTCTTTTAAAAATTTCAAATCATTTATATAATGTTAGACAATGGAAGTCCAAACTAATGAAATTTAGGAGGAATTTCTTCAAGAGAGTATCGTCTATGATTATTTTTTTATGATTTCAAGCATCGTATTACTGTACTATATCATAGAGAAAATCACTGTTAGTATTAGTATTTCACAATTAAAACTCTGTGTTAGGGTAATAACCTGATGAAAATGAAAAGTGTAATAAATAATAGAAACGAGGTGGGTAAAACTTATTTTACTTTGTAATATATGAAATTCAACATTCAAATTAACATAAAGGCAAAAGTGAAATGACAATATATGTGAAAATACATTGTTATAATACAATAAGTATGTGAAATTACATTGATATATTACAGTAGAGAGTGTGATAATATATTGTGAAAATACAGGAAATATGGAAATATACAGTATGCATTTTGTATTATGTGAAAACCCATTAATAATAAAGTGAATATTACATTACATTACCCAGTTCATATTTTACTGTTTCATTAATATTTGTGGAAAAGTTATCATGTTATTCTCCATTATATCAATGGATTTTTTTCTACAAATTTATAATGGACTGTCTTCGTTACAACCACCATTGTATTTTCACATGACATTACGTTGGTTATTTGTGGCCAATGTAATGTTATGTGAATTTACACAAAAAATTTCAATAGTGATATACGTATATTCCGAAAGCAAAAGTGAAGCTAAGAGGTTAAATCATTTTTGCATAAATCGCCAAAATATTCAACATAATATAATAAAACTGACTCTGATGTGACTTAGTTTGAGCATTCATTTCATCAGGTTGTTTATTATTCATTAAATGATTTTTGTGCTCATTTGTGCATTCGCCAACCGCAGTACTATGTAAGAGGTGCACTTTCGAATTCATTTTCCATATAAACAATATTAGGGTTTATGCCATTATCGCAGCCTCCAGAAACGAAATTTACTTGTGCCACACGAGAAAACGACAAATATACGAGTACTCAATCATTAGATTTGCACGTTCATGCTAGCCTCATTCAGATATTTGTGAAATAAATCTCATCGATCATTTTTGTGCACTATTAGAGTGTTTTCATGCACTAAGTTGCAGTTGATCAATAATTTTTAGAAACAATAATACGCAAATATATTATTTATCAGTTGATTAGTTTAGTGATCCAATATTGCTTCTAAAAAAAGGTTTGTTGGGTAACAGGAACAATCTTTTCTTAAAAAACAATTGTTTTCGTGCCAACGTTTCGAATTTAATTAAATTTTTCTTCAGGGTTCTGTAACAATGAATTTCCATTGAAGTATCTCCTACAAAACTTATATATTATCGTTCCAATTTCACAATTGTATAAGTTTTTTATTAGGTTGTTTATAAAGTTTTGTCAGTTTGAATGTCAGATGTTTTTGTATCTCTATATCCCAGTAAATATTCATTCTACTGTATCGTGGTATATACTGAACGACAGGGAATTTTGTATTCAATACATTGATGCTATTAATTTTTTTCTCCGAATCAACTAAACATTTGGCAATGATTGTTAGTTCGACGTTGGTTCGCAAAATTTCATTCCGGAAATTTTAGCCTCGGAGATGAGCCTAATAGTGGTCGACCTAGAATAATCCAGGACCATGGTGGTGACCCATCACAAACGGTGTGTGGGATGGCGGAAGAACTAGGCGTCAGCTTCCATGCGGTTTTTGATAGGTTAAAACGTATTGGAAAGGTTAAATAGATCCCATTATGAGAAATTCGACAAAATGTACCGAAAATTGTGTCAGCAGCAGACGGTACTGTTCAACAGAAGAAGTCCGATTCTACTTTACGACAACGCCCGTCCGCGCGTTTCTCAAATCACAGTCCGATAATTAAATGAAGTGGGCGACGATGTTCTGCATCACCTAACGTATTCTCCTGACTCCTCGCCAACCAACTACCATTTGTTCAAGCACTCAGATAACTTTATCATTATCATAGAACCTTTGCCAGGACGAGGCAAAATTGCCTTCGTTGACTTCATCGAATTCCAAGCACATATACTGACGGTATCAATCGACTTGTGTAACGTTGGCAAAAGTGCACTTTTTTTATCAGTATTCACCGAGATATTCTGGTTTGGAGTAAACTTATAAAACCGGACAAAACTTCTGAAACAACCTTATAGATAGCTCAGTGCATGAGTTGTATATTTTCAGTAGTAACGAATGAAATACATGAATTTCTGGCACTTTGAACTTGTGACGTAATAATAATAATGAGCTTGATAACATGCTTGAATTCGTGTTATAAGTTGTTTACAAGCATCTTATATACACGAATACTCACCGCAGTTGATCAAGTGTTCGAACGGGTACATGAGCAGAGAGGGTCGAAGAGAGGAGTCGCTGGATGTGAAGAGAACCTGCTCATCGATAGATGTGTAACCCAGGACTCTATACAATATAGGCCCAACCTCTCTATGGCCTTGATCGATTACCGTAAGGCATTTGGTACAATATCGCATAAGCTGATCTGAACTTTGTTCAGATGCCTTGCGGTACTCGACAATATAGTGAGATGCGTTGAACAACTGATGCCACTCTGGCGAACTCGCTTCACCACAACATATGGTCAGATTCCGGAAACGGAGGCACAAGGTCACCCATCTGTTTTATATGTAAAGAAGGATCTCCATCAATCTTTGAGGGTGGTGGAAGAGGACGATGCGGGGACTACGGAAACAAAGTTGCTGCAACAAATATGCTTGTCGTTCCAATCTTAGTCAACTCGTTTGGAGGAATGAAGTGGACTCAAGAGGAGCTGTATCAATTCGAATTGAAGACAAGAAAAATGATGCGTCTCTATAGGAGTTTGCATTCCAAATCGTCCGTCTCATGGTAGTACTTTCCCAGACAATAGGGAGGCCGTGAACTTTTGAGTTTGGACTTTTGGTACTGGATATAGCCTGCAAAGTCGGCAGGAGTTCAGATCCCCTTCTTTGCACGGTCCGTGTCCACGAGAGAGCAGAAATTGGAGCACTCCTCTTCAGGGCAGCTGCCCCAGCAGCTGATTAACTCGGTTTAGTTTTCGACACTGAACGAGGTGACCACAACTCTGTCACCGAGTTGGAACCCGTTCAGCAGAAACTCATATAAAAGCAGCAGAGATCACCTCACTTCTGCCAAAACACAAAGATATGCCAATGCATGGGATCTTTTTCAATAATATTGAACACCTTGGCTTATCAAAGCACCTGACTTTCGCTTTCCTCAGGTCGAGTGGGCAAAAGTCGGAAACTAGGAGGTTCATCATGGCTTGCCAGGATGATGTTTTCAACACCTTGGTTTACCGCAGTCGCGTGATAGG
>WOGN01010971.1:0-10199 GCA_015342105.1 Leptinotarsa texana | reverse complement strand
CTGGACATGCTGATAGCAAGTGCATTAGGGTCTCGGGCGCCTCGCGGCAGGCCCTGCACCTTGTGTCAGGAACCTCTATACCCATCACGCGACTGCGGTATTATTATTATTATTATTATTATTATTTTAACAGGCAACACTTGCGGCACTGTCGAACCCAAAGGTGATATCGAGACTGGTCTGGATAGGCCGTGAAAAAGTGGGGAAACTGGCGGACAGGAATAGATCGACTATAGAAATTGATTGGAAAGTGGATTGATTGGAAAATGGGTCTGTAAAAAAATATAGGGAGTACTAGAAAACAGCCGGAAACACACACGAAAAAACCTTTATAAAGAGACCGTGTGAGAAGAAAACTGAAGAAATGCTTCAAGGAAGCAGGGATCGGCTCAGGCCGACTACAGGGCTACTGACTGGACAGTGCCCATCAAGAGGTTACCTGAACAAAATGGGACTGTATAATGAAAACCGTGACTGTAGGTAATGGAACAAAGAGACATAGACAGCTCGTCATATTTTATGCGAATATGAGGCACTTGATCACAGGAGGACAACCCAAATTATGTCTAGAAAAATATGACATGCAAGGGACATGTACAAACTAATACAGGACATATGAATGTTGGAGTGGGTGTCATGAGAAATATGAGAGGAAAAGCCTGCCATGAGGCTGCAGTATTTTCAGAAAATTTGGGAGAAATGGACAAGTTAGGTAGCTTCCTAAGTAGTAGAAAAATGTATCAAATGCAGTTGTCAATTTATTATTTCTTCAAGAAAGTAATTCCGTCCATAGATTTTTAGAACATATAATTATTCTTTTTTCACTAAATATCATTGCGCCGTTTGAGATTCGAGGGCAAAAGGAAAAATTAAAATTGCATTATATAATTTCTGTTATCACCTCTCAGATACTCCTGTCTGCAACAACAATTTTATCTTCGAAATATATTCAAATTAAGTATATCTAAATATAATGAAATAATTTTATCTTCGTGAGTCTATTGTTGTCTGAATAAACAGAAGACACGTGTTGTCTTGTTTAACAATTCAGTTATTCAGATTACATAAAATCATCTCCAAGGCGTTTATTCACCCTTTGTGCCCCACTGGGGACCAAATCAGGTTTTTCAAGTTCAGTCCGAGCCGCACTCTCACCGTGTAATCTAAAATACCACTCACCATACAAACTAATCGGCTTCGTTAAGTAGCTGGGTTTATTTAGACGAGTGTGAATAAGTGTGAGCCACAATAAACCCTTGCGGGTTGCTGTGGGGGTTCTCGAATAATCCCACTCACTTTGGACCTAACCTAACCAAACCTACATAAAATCATCGACCCGAACCAGCTTCGCACGTGTAGCAGAACATATTTATATCACATCAGTTCATGAAGTAGGTTTCCGTACCTTCGCCCGTGCATTTGAATATATGAGGGCTGAAAGTTTGGCTTTCTAGAGAGTTCTAGAACAGTCCAGAACATTCAATAGTACTCTTAAGTATTTCACAAGTATATTGTGGAATGTTTGGAAATGTTCTGAAAAAATCGAAAAAATTCACATATCATTTATTTGAAGGTGATTGTCAATGTTTCATGATGAATTTCACTAGTTCGGACTTCCATTGCCTAATATATAAAATGATTTGAAATCCCTGGAACAACTAAAAAAAAGAAAAATTAAAAATGAATAGCTGAAAATAACACTAATATATTAAGTAAAAATAACCTGAAATGAAATAATAGTGAAATTAAATACAAGTAAAAATAGAACGATTGAAGAAAAAATACAGAAATAAAAATATAGTAGATCTAGTTCTGTGAACTAACGTGGCTTGGAATCTCTTAACATTTTATTTTTATTTTCATTTATATTTCTTTATTTTTTGTTCAATCACTTGTATTTTATTTCACTATTAATTCCGGTTATTTTTGCTCAATATAATTGTTATTTTCAGCTATTCATTTTTAATTATTATTTTTTTATTTGTTTCAGGAATTTCAAATCATTTTATATATTAGACAATGGAAGTCCGAACTAGTGAAATTCCCAGACCATTGTTGAACAATCAAGTGAAAGCTCTCTATCCCTCTACTAAGAAGCATGAAGAAGGTTCTCATTTTTACTTGATCAGCGTGCTTTTAAAAATATAAAGGCTAGAAGTTTCGTCCTCTAGGAAGTTCTAGAAACGGCCGAGATAACTCGAGAGTAGTAGAGAGTATTGCACAACATTCCCGAACATCTCAGACCATTTTGGAGTATAATGGAATGTTCGGTGATAATCTGGATCGTTCGGCAACATCTCAGATCATTTTGGAATGATCAACGTAAATGTAGTGGTAACCTTCTATCCCGCATCCGTTTCAAGGTTTCCGTTTTTACCTGTTCCACGTTTCCCAGGCCAATGCACCATCCTCAGCAAAAATATTCTACATTAATATTTCTGTGGACTCATGGACTGAAAAGTAAAACAGCGAGTAATCGATGATAACTATGTGGCAAATCAAAAAAACGAATGCATACTCGTTCTGATCAATTGATCGTTGGACAAATGATCCGCCATTAATTGCAATGCACTAGTCATACCTTCTTCTTATATTCAATATAACTTTTCTGTTATTGTCTTGTAATTTCTGCACAAGCTGCAGATATTCTGATGCGTAGTTTTTCTACTGACTGCGGTAATTTTTTTCCTTCACAGTACCCCAAAGATAGATAGATAGATAATTTATTTCACCACGTTACGTAATAAAATGTTTATAGCAAGTCAAAAAATAGCATGAAAGTAATTTGTTAAACAATCAAAATATTATAAAAAAAAACTAGAAACACAAATACAAAAATATAAAAACAAAAATTGAGTATGTGTATTGACGTTATAAACACTTAAAATGATTCACGTATTCTTCGACAGAGTAGAAGCAAAACATCAAAAGATAATTTTTTATTGTTTTTTTGAATTTGGACATACTAAGAATTTTGAAAACATCGGAAGATTGTTCTAGAGGTTGAAATTCAGTGTGTTTTTTGTGATTTAGCCAAACGATAGCGGTTTGTCCGAAATTTGTTACAATGTCTGGTATCACAGTCATGAAGGTCTGATTGCTTGATTAATGAAGATGATTTTTTATGAATTTCTATGAGTACAGCTGTACAAGAATAATGTGGGTAACTGCATTATTCTCAATTTCAAAAACAGAAGTAGATAATGATCCCTATAAGCAGAGTTAGTAATTATTCTGAGAGCTTTTTTCTGCAATTCAAAACTTTTACAGCCCCAGTTGAGTTGCCCCAGAGTATAACACCATAGCTAATGTGAGAATGGAAGAGGGAGAAATATGGTATCATCAGTGTATCGACTGATGCAATAAAAATAGAGTTCTAGATCATTTTTGACTCAATTGGTCAATATGATAGGTCCGAGTGAGAATACTATCGACAGCTAACCCAAGTAATTTAACACTGTTTGCACTTGATGTAGCGGCAGAGCTTGCTGAAAACTGTAACTGTTGCGTTTTATATGAATTCAGTTTGAGTTTGCACTGATAAGTTATGCATTGCGTCCCAAAACTCATTTCTCAAAAAGTTCAAAAATATAATTCCATTTAGATTATTTCGAAGAAAAACGGATCGATAATCTTATCATGGATTATTCCACACCACATATTTATTTCATGAGAATATTGCCTATTGACCAGTACTTTGAATTTTACGACGAGACTACTTCATTTATTGTGAACGTAGCTTCAACACTAAACAGAATTGTTTTGATGAAGTTTATACAATCATTCAAATATTCTCCTTGAGTCCAGAAATAGAATTCTAACATTCCTTCTTCAACTCCCGGTTTGAGAGTGTGTGAAATTTTTGGCTTAAATAGTTAAATTTTATTTTTTACAAGGCATCTCCGGATATTATCACTAGAGATATTTAAGTTCAAACTCGCCGTTCTCAAACTTGACTGATGATTATTAAAAAAATATTCGTACACCATTTCTCTCGATGTGGATTGTTTTTGTTTCGAGTATATGCCTCGATATACAACCTGTTTCGTCAAAAACAGTTATAAATTTCTGTGGCAGCTTCTTTTGCCGAAAGAGTATTCTCTCCGATAAGGCGCACAAGTTCAATTTTATCTCGCAAACTTAGTTCTCCCATGATGAATCACTAATTCCTACCGAATAATAAAAAGAGCATAATAGCCCTAAATCTGGAAGCTGGTACCAAAATTAAAAAGAAGAAAAAGAGTTCCTACCGGTTTACAAAATATTTTTCTTACTAATCGGGCATGACCTGACGTTACTCTTTTAATGCAGTTTTTGACAGAAGCAATAACAATCAACGATAGTCTTTTATTTACAGTGCCAAAAGAAAAGAGCGCGATTTTGCATATACGTGCGGTGTTTCACGACCAAAATTTAAAAACCATTTAAGAGATGTGCAGTTAACATTCTATCATGATACAATGTGAATGTTGATTCGTTCACAGAATTATTGATATTGAATATTTTTTGATGAAATTCGGTATACCACCATTTGAGAGGGTGCCCAGTCCAATGGTGATTTTGAATTTTTCCTAATAAAATCGCTAATACAATATCTTATATTTTAATCTATAAAAGTATTCGTAGCAGACCTTGGTTTTTGTAGAAAGAAAATGTTATTTGTACAGTTTTTGAGCTCTACAATTCAAAATAAAGTACTTCGAAATCTGCGAAACGATGCATATTTTAAAGAGGTTTCCCGTTTTCAGCATGTTGCTTGAACCAGCGACCAACACGGCGGTCGATTTGATTGAGTGAACAAAGCACCCACGTCGAACCGACCGGCGACCGACCGGTTGTTGTTGTGAAATCACGTTCGGTGAAAAAAAAACTGCTGTGATCATATTTCAGTACAATTTGGAGTATATAATTTCATTTTTCGAGATAACAAATTGTGTCTTTGTAAACTCACTAGGATTATTTTATGGTTTTCATTATGAAACATGTTCCATTAAAAAAGTAATCAGAAAGATCCATCCACAAAAACACCATCAATTTCATTCAATTAACTTATTCGAACGGAAATAGAAATTTTATCGACTGGACTAACACGAAGGGGAAAAATATTCATAATCACGTCTCTTATCGGTTTGTTTGGGGTTTAGATATGACTACGTGAAGTTATATATTTTGAAGCGCTCATAATAAAAATTCAGTTGTTCAGTGATATCTTGAAATGTGTATTTTGTTTTTACATGTCGATCCCAACCCAGCAGATGGACAATTCAGACTGATTGCAGCAACTAACCGGGATGAATCTTATAGAAGACCAGCTTTACCAGCAGTCAAAAATAATGAAACGAATGTTATCGGAGGTAATTTTTGTATTCAAGCAGTCTTCATTGAGAGTATGAAAACTCGACCTTACTCATAATGGGAATGGAAATTTAATGAATTGAAATGATGTTTGAAATAACATTCACTTCTTAATTTATTTCAATTGTTTCACTTTTCATACGATCAAAATTTCCGTTAATAATATTTTGACTTATTAACAATATCAAGTCTGCAGAGCACTCTTATGATTTTGATTGGATACCATCGTCTATGCGTCAGCAAAGTAGAGAAAAACACTCCAGTGAACTGAAAGCTATTTAATTTCGAGTTTAAAGTCGAAATTTCGAGCATGAAGTCGAAATATCGAGACTGAAGTTGAAATTACGAGTTTGAAGTCGTAATTTCAAGATTAAAATCGGAATTTCGAAATTGAAGTTGAAATTTCGAGTTCTAAGTCATAATTTCAAGTAAGAGTGATAAAAATTTTCCTTTCGAAGATGCCATCTGTGGAATCAACAGAGAACTCAATTCAAGAATATCAAAAATAAATGAGGCTCCCCAAGGCGACCATTTGCAAAACCAAGCTTCCACCGAAGACCGAAGACGAAATTTGTCCTCTGTCTGTAACTGCAAGGCAACTATACTCTATTTATCTAAGGAACAGAGTGATCCAAAACATTACCATGCATAGTTCACGTGATCCCCCCGACTAGGCTGATAGTAAAGAGTCGCACTAAAGAACAAGCGAAATTTCATTATTTTTTTCATCAATATTCGGCTGGATAATTTTTTAGGTGTAGTGTAGGGACACAAATCAGCAGTTTCTTCAGCCGCCTCATTACTGGAAATTTTAAAAATTGTGAACTTCAAAATACCGTATATGTACATACCACAGGCGTTAAAACATAACTCATCACTCCGACCCTGTAGTGATATACCTGAATGAATTCTGCCAGCCGATTGCAGTTTAATCTGATTGGCCAGCGTGAGGAAGTTTATTCATTTTACCCAATACATGCAAATTTACGTGGTTATCACGTGACGATCACGTATCTATCATTGTTTGGGTTACTTTGTTTGTTGTATGGACATAGTTTAGTTGTAAACTAGATCCCAAACACAACGCGCTTGTGATTCACCAGGCAGCACCAGATGCTGCCATCTATGGGATCCAATCCCCTATATGGCGTTTTTGTAAGAGGATATGTATGATATCGCCCTTACTTGCTTAAGCGACGGGTTGGCTTTTCTTGTTCATCATTCACCGCCTGAACCACTGTGCATGCTGTTTTTGGCGAGTGCATTGACTTGGGATGTGGGGGTTGAGCAAACTGGCCATTGGTTGCCTGCTTCCACGTAGCCCCGCTGGATAGGGGAATGACAGAATCACTTCTGGCTTAATCCTAAGGTGTGTGTATCCGTGTCGAGAGGATGAATGACACTAAGCTTATCGGCTGTCTTTACGGAACCTTCGAGGTACCGGGCGCCCTCACCCTTTTCACGGTAATGCGGGGCTTTGCCGTGATTAACCTTCTTTCCCTAATTACTCATGAGACTTTTATGGACAGAGTAAACTTGAAAATTCTTTTTGAAGCGGAGTCTACAAAGGAGATGGATGTCGAGCTTACGACTCCAACTGACCTCCCTGAAAATTTAGATCAGGAGCGAGAGCTTCTCAACTCTCCAACTCATGATCCAATAACTGAACCTAAAAAAAAGGTTTAGTGGTGCAGCCAGGAAACGACTGAGTTATCTCCTCAAGAGCGGGGTATCTTATAAAACCGCCTTGCACCAAATTCTTGAGCGGCGTACGCAGAATCTGTCTCAAGTGGAAGAACAAACCCCTCATGAGCAAGTTAGTAAAAGTTTGCGCTCAAGTGATGCTTCACCAAAACCAAAGACGAAAAAGCCCTGCCGGTTGAATCTAAGGCATCTTCAGGTGTATCTGCTGTGCAAAAACACTCATATGGGAAGGTTGTCCTAGGTATCAAGGTGAGAATCTTGCACCATGACTATCCAACTACCTCATTATTGATGAAACAGCAGAGCATATACTTTGTGCCTGCCCCACTGGGGACCGAATCAGGTTTTTAGAGTTCGACACAGCCGAACCTGAAAGACCACTCACCATACAAACTCATCGCCTTCGTCAAGAAGCTGGGTTTATTTGGTCGAGTGTGAATAGGTGTGAGCCACAATAAACCCTTGTGGCTTGCGGTGGAGGGTCCAATAGACCCACTCGCTTTGGACCTAACCTAACCTACTTGCTTGGGCTTGTCCTTAAAAGACATGTGAGACCAGCAATTCATTCGTGGTTCAACCAATATGATAAAATGTAATGGCAACGACTCAAAAGCAAATATAAATAGTGAACGCTTTTCACAGGATAAGAAACAGTTGAAAAAATATTCTGCAAGCATTCGAATTGAAATAATATGAAATAAAATGTTTCCGCCTGAAAATAGGCCAATCAAAGTAATTCCACAATCTCCAGATGTAGCATTTTAAATTAGCATTAAAAATTTTAGCGGATCAGACCTATGGATAGAAGGGCTAATTTCGAAAAATCAAATCGGAAGTAAATGAATCTATTGTACACGGAATCAATTCCAAAACCATAAAATGTACCCTATACTCATAGGAAGAAAAATCATTGAAACTACGATGATATACAATTCGATACAGTTATTATATATTTAAATGATCAACGCCTTTCAAAACATAATTATGAAATTAAAGAAAGAGTTATCTGTGTGGTAAAATCCCGAAATGATTCTACTGTTAGGACAACTCTAGATATTGAGGATGCAAAATTGGAAATAGAGAATTACTACACCATTCCTTGTGATTCATCAACCCGCCATACCGGAGGTGTAGGGATGTATTCAAAAATATTTAGAATTCTCAATATACAGTACATTTCTTTAATGTCTCCCCCTTTTATTTTTTGAACGGGTCAACTCAAAAAATTTAAATTTGGGATAATGAAAATAATGCATGCATACTTTATTTTGAAGTGAAATTGACAGATGAAACTTTCAAGATGGCGACGGGTGCCATCTGGGAAAAATTTAAAGGAAAGGGGGGTCTTGGGACACATCTTCTTGAAGCTCCTGACAAATGCTTCACAACCCTGAATACATTGACATTTCACTATATAATACGATGTAATAAGCTTGAAGTCAGTTCAGAAGATGCTCAAAATAGTTGCCTTGAACTCTTCTTGACATATGAACAACCTATCCGATATTTCACGCGGAACATATTCGAACACAGTTACATCAATATCTCTACAAATATTTATTATTCTCTGCCGTGTATGCAATATTAAATTAGGTTCAGTTACGTACACCTTTTGCTTCAAAGGTCTAAAGGTGTTAAATCTGGTGAGCGGACTGGCCATTCTGTAGGACCTCGACGACCTGAAATTCATTAGGCTTCGCTTCGACGATTTCAGTGATCAGAGTGTCAACAGTAGTTTCCAGCAAATTCTGATCAATAAATAGAGGTCCTATAATATGGTGTCCCAGTATTCCTGCCCAAGCATTCATTTTTTCTGGATATTGGGTATATGTTTCCCGGAAAACATGTGGGTTGGTTTCACTCCAATAACGGCAATTTTGTCTGTGAACATTGCCGTTTAAAAAATGTACATTCGTCACTAAAACAAATATTGTGGAGATAGGTAGGATGCATAGCATTTCTGTTCTTCGATTAAGGTCATCTTCAGTTAATTGGTGTACCATTTTAATTTTGTATGAATGATAACTATTCCTCTTCAAAAGTCTCCACCCATTAGAAGGAGACACCTATCAAATATTCGCGACGGAATAAGTAGACTGTTCAGGATTTACAATCATCTCACCAAGTATTTGCAATTGCTGTTCTTCCGACATGGACGGATGACCTGGAGGCTTTATGTTATGTATACTACCGGCAGTTGCGAATTTGGATACAAGTTTCCTCAAATATTTTCTACAGATAGGACGATTCGGAGAACCTGCATTGAAAATCCATTCGTCTCGTTACGCGCCGCATCGTAAATAAAAATCGATTAAATTTTTTCTTCCAATGGACGAGAATTGATCGAAAACTAAATCAGAATATTCTAACTGAACAATTATGTTCACTGTCTTACTGACTTTTTGTCGTTTTTATAAACAAAAAATAACTCAACAAACTTTATGGGGTTGTTGGAATCACCATAAGGCAGATAAAAAGGAATATTTCTAGAAATATCGATATTAATGTCTTTGACTTCAGGAAATTATTAAATGTTCCTCCATTTTGTAGTAGGTGAAGATATTGATTTCATATTTTAGGGTTGTGAAGTATTCGTCAGGAGCTTCAAAATGTGTATCCCAAGACCCCTCTACTTGTTGATTTTTTTTCCCAGATGGCGCCCAGTCGCCATCTTGAAAATTCCATTCGTTAATTTCACTTCAAAATAAAGTATTCATTCCTTAATTTCATTATCCCAAATTTCAATTTCTTGAGTTGACTCGTTCCAAAAATTAAAGGGGGACATTAAAGAAATGCACTGTATAAAAATTTGGGAATAAACTTCTCAAGATACTCACCAGTTTTCAACATGAATATTTCATCTCATTTGTTTGTCGATACAGACGCCTGAATACTCAACCTACTTTTTCATTGAGGACAAAGCATACCGCTGGGATCTGTTCTGGGACCATTACTATTATTGATATATTTCATTGACTCCAGTCATTTCATGTTACCAGATGAATGTGTTCTTTTCGCAGATGACACAACTGTAATAACGTCCCAGAAAAACATAATCGAATTACCATCAATTACTGATGATACTCTGAGACAGGCGTCTCTGTGGTTCACAACAAATCAGTTGAAATTAAATGAAAGCA
>WOGN01010970.1:0-10199 GCA_015342105.1 Leptinotarsa texana | reverse complement strand
TTTCTTTTTTTAAATGTCAATTTTGACAGGTTAAGGAAATCACGTGACCTATTTTGTAGACGCCATTTGACATCATTTCTTAAGCAAAATCTACTGCGAAATCAAATTTCACATAAAACGATAAATAAAAAAGTTTCCCATTTGATGCGGACTTTATCGGTGACACTGTATAACCACGTTAGCTTTTAAAAATATATTTTTTGGAACTTATTCATGCTTATAGACGTCATACCTTACATTTTCATTTCTTCATAACATACGAAATGTTTCAAATTAATGATTTCTCGTCTATATTTCTAAACATTTTATTTTGTTGATCTGTAAGGTCTAGTGAATTTTCGAGCAAATATAGATATATAGCTATCATTAAATAATACAAATCCTTTTTTATACTTGAACAATTCAAATATTTCCTAAACAAAAACAACATACAAAAACTTATAACTTATCTGTGAAAAGATTTATAAATTCAGTCCAAAAATAAATTGATATCATTTAGATACATTATGAAAAGCATTGGACCTAAAACACTAACATGAGGAACACTCTTATCATCAGTGATTTCATCTGAAAATGTGTTATTGACTCTTTCTCTCAGTTTTCTATTAGACAAATAATCATAAGCCTGACGGGCTAAATCATATTTCTGAACTTTTGTTAGAAGAATATTTCTATTTGCTCAAACGCCCGTTCTAAATAGTAAAACACAGTAACAACATGTCTATCTTGAAGTGATTTACTGAATGGTTTTTTCTAAAGCCTGATTGTCATCAATACATTTAAACACCTTGTCAAAGACAGTAATTTCTAGAACTTTGTCTATTGGTGGTACTGTATCAATGGGTCTAAATTCATCAGCTTTTATAGTATTAATATTTTGGAAATGAATCAAACCAATTTGCTAAAATATTACTTATCTTTCGGAATCCATCCATGATAAAAGTATTCAAATAAAATTCAAACAATCATATACTCACTCTTCTGGAGAACTAGGAGGCGTCATCGTAACAGAGCTCAGCTGAGCATCTGCACTCTCAGTCGAAGCATCCCTGAGTTCTGGCATATCTGTCGACGGTTGCCTCACCGTCTGATTGCACTTTGAATAAGTCTGGGGGGAAACAGCTCTAGGAGAGTCGTTATCTCCTCCACTGCTGGAACCCTTACTGCTACCATTTCTTTTAGGCTTTGTCATTCCTTTGACGACGTCGGAAAGTCTATTCTCCCCCCAAAGCCCTTGTCCCTGCGGGGACTCGGACAAAGATGGCTGGGTTGCTTCTGCAACGGAATTGGATACGGTAGCTTGTTTTGGGGTTGCTTGACTACCGGCATCCAGTCTTGTAACATTCGTACGGCCATTTACTCTGCCACCTGTAAGAAAAACCATAGGTAATGAAAATAACAATAATAATATACGAACCATTTCTGAGATATACTGAATTTTGTGCAGTTGGACGAAAGTTCCTATCATCTGCATATGCAATTACCCAAACTTTTGTGACTGTGTATTTCATCAAATTGTCAGAATATATAAAAAAAGTAAAGGCTCAAGTATGCGTCCTTGAGGGACTCCAAGTTTGATTTCTGAAGTAAGACTATCTCCTGCACAAGAGATGATGAAACTATCCTCCAAGAAAATGTTCACCTCATTAATAACAGATTTTTAGTTTAATTTTAGGAAGAGTAAGAAAAGCACATTATTCCATCTATACTTTAAAGGTAAGAAAACTTGTGTTATAGTAGAGTAATATATGTTATGTAATATCGTTATTAAGGATTTTTATTCCACTGATGATGATGCTAGTGGGTTCAACTGTGAATTGTACATTTGATCTTGAACCGAATTTCTGAGAATAATGTTTTGTAGCCTGATTATTATGGACCGAGAAACTTATGTACCATAATTATTAAAAACAAAAACAGCCGACTTTTTTACTGTTTCGTTTGATTTAGTTCTAACACTTTCAATAGAAGCCCTATTTGGATGATAAATGTTCTCATTATAAGTTGAATAAAACATATTTCAATTACCTCGTAGAGGTGGAAAGGCAGCTTGCATCAAATCAAACTGAGCATCTCTCGTGCCGGCAGTATCATTAGCCTGTGTTTGAACCGACTGTCCATTTGTTCCGTTTTCTTCATCACGCTTTTTCCTTCTGTGTCTGGGAGCGACTACGTCTTTCGTTGATACAGGAACTTGCATATACCTGTACATATCCATCATTTCTGGATGCATAATCGGTATGGCTAGAAAGAAAAATCAGGCTTAGGAAATTTTGTTTGAAATGTTGAGAAACGCTTGAACAAAGTTCAACAATCTCAAGAAATGTCAATACTATTAGCGAGACTTAAATTATTTTCAATACTATTTGGCAGTTCATTGAAATTATCTAACTCTTCTTTGTAAAATAATAAATTCATAAAACTCAGTTGATGTTAATAGATATATTTTGCTAGAGCAGGTGACAATGTCGTTGCCATTCAATTGTTTGAGGTAAAAAAAAATATGTAAGATACAGATCATCAAAGCAAACGCCAAATAAACTCAAATAAAGAATTTTCGGTGGAATCCTGTATATATTTTTGATCGAATATAAAATTATCTCCTTAACAACATAACACATGTTGCCATTTCCATTGAAAATGGCATCTTAGGAGCCATTTTCATCAAATTCAATATGGCAACAGTATAACAGTATATATGGAAATACTGTTTCTAAAAGTAACATATTATATAACAAAATTGACAAAAATTGATTACAGTCTGAGAACAAAACTTGTTGAAACTTCATTGCGAAGGTTGTCAAAAATTAACTAAAAGAAGAGTGTGATCATTTTTCAATTATAAATGTTTCCGTCTCAAGAAATTTAATTAATCAAAAATGAAAATTCTTTTCAGATGAAAATAATTACGATTTATTTTCCAAAGAAGTAATAAAATGATCCAAATCATTAATCTCTTTCATTAAACTGATAAGGGGCTATTCAAGTATTACATAAGCATATTTATAACAATCATTTATCCCCCATCCACCTCGTCAGCAAAAGTAAGCAAAGCTATTACCCCCTTTCATGCTTATGTAAACATTTTTTTATGCATTTTTTGAACATAAACAATGCTTGGGTTGCCAAATGTGTAAAAAGTAAATAATTACTGCTGATGTAATCACCATCTAGACCCCCCCCTATATGTCATTAAAAATTAGCAAAGCAAAGGCACCCCCGCTCCCTATGGTACTTACGTAATACTTAAACGTACCCTAAAGAACTCTAAAATGTCATTAAAATAAAAATTAAAACTCACCCATCGGGACAGTGTTGCTTGCTATGTGAATATCATCATTTAAAATGTGAGGGTGGCTATTTTTCGGAATGGCCCCCTCCAAACTTTTGGAGGAACTGGACTTGTTATTTGCTGTTTGCGGAGAATTCGAACGATTACCTTGGTGAGAAGTCGACGATCTAGAGCCGCCTTGTCCTCCACTGTTTCCGTTACCACCTGATGATTCAAAAGAAAAAAAAAGAAAACAATCGTGTTTTGACTATTGCTTTTTCAAATTTCTCACCTTGGGAGGAACCCTGTGAAGGTTGGTCGCCACCACTATGTACTGCACCTCTCGATTGCTTGCGAGATCTGTTTTGATTTGTGCGATAATGGGAGTGTTTGAAGTTTTGCGGAGACAGTCCGTTAGCATTAAACACGTTGCTCAAGTCAAAGAAACCTGCAGCAGCTGGAGTCCAAGGTAATGACGCAAAGTACTGCTGCTGAGGGTAAGGAGGCTGTAAGAGATTGTTGATTAAATATAAATTGCTTCGAGATTGATAAGGATTCAAAAAACATAACTTTGTTGCTATTGCAACAATAAAAATTCATCATATTTGATACTGCAATACTGTTTTGCATTGCGAATTGAAAAATTACTCTTTTGGGTGATTGGCAGCAACATTGATTAAATCTTACGCCAAAGTTTCATATTTCTAGAGGCTCAATTAATAACAATAATCGAGATATATGTTCTATTGTTTAATTTTTATGGACCCTGAAAGGCAAACATTTCTTAGGTGATATGAACAATAGAATGGTTTTTGGATTTGTCAACAAGCAATTCTTAAAAGAGGAAGTATATTATACACATTGAACAGGTTTAATGTTGAAAATGAAATATGTCAAGTAACAGATTCATGAATGAAAACTAGAATTCAATTATTATACACTGAGAGGTTGATATATTGAAAGGAATATGTGTTGAATTATGCTCTATGAAAATCCTTGATAAAGTATTCAAGTCTCATTAAACATTTTACAGAACTTTAATACATGTTTCCTTTCAATTCAGGGCATATTATTTAAAGTGTTAATGTTAGAAGGAAAACAATGTTTTAAATGCTACTCATGAATTCTACCACTAAATAAATGAATGTTGTTTCTGCAACTTATAGTTTGTGAACAAGTGCTGGTGCATCGAGTACTACATTTGAGAGACTTGAAAAGAAATTTACTCACATTCGTAATATTCAATAAGAAAAAGTGGTTTTACCTAATTTTCAACTGAAATGTTGAGATCAGAAAGAAAATAAACACAGTACGTCATTGGGCAACAATGATTTCTTCTCCATTAATTTTGTTAAAAATAGGCAGTTTTTATCAACTACAACTAGTATATTGTGTGAAAAAATTGCCAACTAAAAACTACCAATTCTGGACAAATTTGAATATTTGACATAGTAAATCCACTACACATCACGAAAATGTTTATAAGTATTATTTTGAAAGGAAGAACAGTGACTAAATTTTAGGACATTGCTCGGAAATCACTGTAAAATAATGTTTTCTAGAAAATACAGCATTTGATAGTGATACTTATGAAGAAGTGAGCCATGTACTTTGATAGTGTCTTTGTCCTTACACAGAAAATTGAAATATTTCTTTCAGCAATCAATTTTTTTAAATTTTCATTTAAACCCAAGACGCTCTGCTGAAAACCAAATCGTCAATTGGATTTTCTAATGGAGCGCTACCAATATCTTCTCTCTCTTAAAAAAAATACTCTTGCTCACATAACACATATTTACAGTATCAACAACGTAAAAATCAGAACAAAGAAAACTCACATATAAAACATGGTTGTAGGCGGGAACGGGCTGGCCCGGAGTGCCGTTTGCATAAAGGAACCTCTGCTGACCAGGAGGGAAGGCCGACGGATCGTATACAGCAGTAGGAGATGCTGTTGGAACTCTGAAACCGTTTTTTACTGCATTTACAGGCGGTACGGTCACCCTATTCATCCGTTTGGCTTTTATCCTGGCCATGATCGGCTTCCCTTGGAATTCTTTCACCTCCTCCCTCAAATATCCATAGGCTTTTTGGGCGTCTTCATCCGATTCAAAAGTCACATACCAATTGCTATTGTGAGCAAACTCACAAGAGACTACGCGGGGACAATTCTCTCCAGAAAATAAGTTCTGAAATAATTTGCTTATTGAAATATATCACTCAAATAAAATGCATGCGATAGAAGTAACGAGGTGGTATATACCAGTTGATAGGTTTGGAAAATGTTGGGATTTGAATTAAGTGAACTAACTTGATGCATCTATGTATTTATGACCTTCAGAAAAACAGAAATTTCAACAGTTATGTGACCAACTGCTGATTGCCAATGCAGCAATAGAAGCTTTAGAAAGACACTGATATGATGCATCTTAATAGGTTTTTTATTTAAATATTCAAATCAAGGGACTGGGACCCAAGATCCTAATTTAGATTGATTCTGGGAAGTAACATCTATCCCAGAGACTGTTAATTCACCTAGCTCTGTTCTTGTTAATCATTGTTTTTATTCATGTCTTGCTTTTGTTAATTAGAAAAGTTTTTTAGGTCTATCGTGTCGAAATGATTTATTTTATTTAATTTATATGCAAGGCAGATTCGTAAATGTCTCTCAAAGAATATCTTACCCTGACATCCTCTACTGGTGTAGTGTCTGGAATTTCGCGCAATATGACAATACACCGTTTGTGATTAGGACGAACTTTGATTCCTTCTTCGTCTACCTGAACGTTGGGTGATTCACGCAGTACTTCTGTGATCAGCTTAATATCCTTGGAGAGCTTCTTAACTTGATTGAAATTCGCTATTGTCCAAATCGGCACATACTGGTCATTGTCCATTTGCGACAAAAGGTATGTGTCGTTTGCTAAATTCTCTCTGCAAAAAAAAATTGGGAATTAGTAAATATTTTGAAGAACATGTTTGTGATAAATATTTTTCAAATTACAAACATAACTTCTGTCAACACTTGCGTATATTTTATTATCCCTAGTTTTACTTCCCAGTAAAAATACCTAGGAAAGTGATAAAAACAGGTGTTCCCCATCAAACAAGATAAGATATGGGATTGCTTTTCAAGACATAATAATATGTAGTCAATAAATGGTGGATACTCCTATTATGTTTCAAAAAAGTATGTCAACAATTTATGTATAAATAATTTTGAGAACCTGAACCGAAAATATTCGCAATTCATTCTAGAAAACCCTGTTAGCATTCACTGCATCAAACTGCATTGAATTATTGTTTTAATTAATTACATCTTGGTAATACATAAAATTTCTTTGTTCAAATTTTAGAATCTAATTGAAATTCAGATTAAATTTTATTGGGGAATCGACTGTTTATACAATCAGATTCAGAGGAACCAACTGAATTTAAATTGAAAGCCAAATTTACAAAATGTACAATTCTAATCAGATTAGGAATCATATGAATATATTCTATCTCAATACGAGTGTGTCTGCTCCAAAAAAAATTCGGTTGAAAGTATCGAAATTTCATCAAAAGTAATAACCTTGACAGAAAAAAGTGAGATTTTATATAGTATATTATTTAGGGTAGCATTTCAACAACGAATTCTAATAAGTTTAACGCTGACGAAAAATTGTACATGGTGTCATAAAGTTTGTTTTATTAAGTGGCTATAATTATTGCAGTTTAGTTGCCAATTTTTTTCATTCACCATGAAGGTACAATATATAATAGATTAATGGGATTTTTGGGAAAGAAACGTTTTGGCTTTCTACTTCTCCTTCTTCATACAAAATCTTCCAAAGAAAGGGAGGATGCAATCAATTTCAAAAATTACCTCTACACAAAGATGTGTAGATCAAGCAAAGAAGTAACTTTCAGAAACAAGCTGAAAAAAAAGCCTTTTCGAAACAGCTATTTTCTTATAAACATTGAATTACACAAAAGAAAAATACTTGTGAAATACTTTTATATGAACGCTGAATATAAGTAAAACACTTTTTTCCATTCCGTTCGTATTCCAAATAATGAAATTGAAACAGATATCATTCGCAGGATTCCTACACAATATAATTAATGGAAGAAGTAAAATTTCACTTACATGTGTAGGAATCCTGCGAATGATATCTGATTCGATTCCATTAAGAATCTGTTTAAAATCTGTTTTTTCGTTAACCAGCTGTCGGTCCCCTACGATCGACAACCCTCAGAAGTCGAAACTTGTGCATGCTAAAGATTAACGAGGTCTTGCCTTTTAACGTGTGATTCCTAACACGGGTTGGACGATAGCAAGTGAAAATCGATCGTTCAGACTAGGGCTTGTACCACTGACCAACACGGCAGTCAATTCGAGTGAGTGAACAAAGCACCCACGTCGAATCGTCTGGCTACCGACCAAAGATCAATAAAAAACTCTGATTTTGTCAGTTCTGTAGTTTGGTGAATTATTAAATTATGGCATCAAACGTTTTGAAAAAGATATAGAAGCTGTTAATGAAGTATTTTTATCGTCGGCGAGCGTTTCGATTATCTCACTAGCATCATCAGAAGACATCTGAAACTACTTCCTACAAGCTATGGTTATGTTTTTAAATAAAACTATACATATTATCACATTGAATAATGGGGGTCATCAGAACAAATTATAGTTTTTTGTTGTTTACAACCTGATTGGTACCCAATCTTTACCTTTTGTCTACTTGTAATCACGTAGGAGTGCAAATCTTTATAATCACTCACATTTCACATTTTTTTCATGTCAAAACTTTCGGGGGCATCTAAACTTGTTAAAGCAACACAAAAGCAAGTTCAACGAAGAGAAACAGGAGATTAACATCTCTAAAGTCTGGCTACCTACACCCATTCCCATTCTTTCATTAAAAAACTTTGGAATGCATCTAAACACTTATTGAGGAAACACAAAAGCAATTTCAACGAAGAGCGGAAGGAGATTAACATATGTAAAATCTGGGTACCTGCACTCAATTGCACATGTACTAGGTTATTCAATTCAGCTAATAGTAGTGAAGCTCCTCCTTCCACCAGTGAAATGAAGTTTCAAGAACCTTCGTAACCATTCATAGATCTCATTTCACATTTTTCGATTTCAAAACTTTCGAAGGCAACTACAAACTCATTGAAGTAACACGAAAGCAATTTGAACGAAGACAAAAAGAAGATTAACATCTGTAGAGTCTGGCTACCTGAACTCAATTGCACATGTGTCAGGTCATCCAGTTCAACTGATAGGAATAAAGCTCTTCTACCGCTAGTGCGATAAAACCGGAGACCCAAACCTCAATGTAACATCTGCTGTGAGGACGTAGCTTTCGACGTAGCTTTTGGTGAAATTGAGACAAAAATTCACAGACCACGGGCAATAGCTTTGACACAGACGTAAACTTAGTCTAGCTTCATATCTATTCAATCATAATAATCAGATTTTTGGTCTGAATTCGAATCCAATCCTATTTCGAAACAAATGTTTGTCATCAAGGTTAATATGAATTGTTTGTGTCGGAATTTACGCTTTTCAAGATATTATAATAATACCGAGACTATTCAATTTCTGTCGCTATAAGCGGGTATGATAATTCGTTTAGCGTTAAAGTCAGACAACATGTAAACAAATGAGCAAACTTAAATGTTCTCCCTAATATTCCGAATTTCTGTCGCGTTTTCACCGTTAATTTGATCACCAGCCACAATGATGAATTATGTAAGTTTGACTGGATGGTGTATTCAGAATGAAGTGCTTCAAGATTAGTAGAATGAGCTGGAAAAGACGGCGGAAGACAATATATTTCTACACTGTATATTCACAGTGGTGTAAATTCTTGTATAACTTATGAAAGCATGTTTCCTGATTGATTTGGCCGTAACTTGATGAAGTTCCATTGTAATTTCATAAACTACACCTCAAGCCCATCAGTTATCCGGGTCACGATTTGGAAAATACCACCGAAACAATAAAGGACAGGATAGCTCTGGTGAATTTTGTTGCAGTTATGAATCTACCTTATTTGTTTTCACAAGTAAAGCCTCTCTTTCATCTCTCTCCTTTCCCCTTTATGGACTGATCAATTTCAAATTAATAAATTTTGTATGTTTTCATTTAGTGAATGTTTCAACGTATGGCCCTCGTATAACCCCACGAGCCTTGGTGGGCCGAAAAACAATTTTGCGCCGCACGCTTTTGAATAATTCAGTATTTTCTCGTTTTGGAATAATTTTCTTCACTTCCTCACCCTAGAAGTTGTGAAGTTTAGACAACTGAATTTCCATTTGAACGTGATTAGCGGTTAGCAAATGTGAACGGTCAAGAAACTCAAATCTTGAGATGAATTAAAGTTCGGTGAAAATTTTATATGACGGGGAATGGAATTATTTCCATCATTTCATTATTCAAAATGATAATTGTAACGCAAAAAAGTTGACTTTCAATCAGAATAATCATGAAAACCAAATCAATTAACAGAATTAAGCTTATTAAAAGAAAGAAGAAAAAAACACCTCAAAGTGCTGCTTTGTTCCTTCTGTTCATGAAAGAGGGCATATTCTTTCTCACTTACAAGCGATTTTGGTGGAATTGGGGACACGTGTGAATCGTTATATTAATTCCATATGCCACTATATGGGTGTCTGCAATATGCTGTGTAATGCATGTTGTAAATAGTCCAATTGTGATTCTAAAGTGCATATAAATTGTAACGACAAGGATCCACATTGTCTGCTGCATAATTTCTCATATCTAATCCTTCTGAAGAAAACTCATCTAGGGTTTCCTCTTTTGTGAAGAAATCCAAGCATTGTACAAATTCAATTGGCCAGTTCTTTGTGGTATAGGGAGCGACACATCCCAGAAAGGATCGAAGGTTACTGATGAGAATCCACAGTG
>WOGN01010969.1:0-10200 GCA_015342105.1 Leptinotarsa texana | reverse complement strand
GATCCTAGTATTGACCCCTGCACTGACTTCTACGAGTTTTCTTGCGGAAACTGGAAAAAATATTACACCATTCCGCCTGACAGAGCTACCTACGATACATTTGAAATGGTACGGAAAAACCTGGACATTGCTCTGAAGGGACTTCTCGAACGAATCAATAAAAAAAACCCAAAAAACAACCCTACTTCTTTACAAAAAGTTTTATAAACGAGGATTATTCACCTCACGATACCTCAGATGCGGTTATCAAAGCAGGAGTATTTTATAAATCATGTATGCAGGAGGAATTGATAGCAAAAAGGGGAGTAGATCCTTTAGAAAGAATTCTGCACGAATTGGGAGGCTGGCCAATGGTTACAAATAGATTCAACAGTTCTGAATTCGATTTGTTTTGGTTACTTGCAAGACTGAGACTATTGAACAATGACGTCCTAATAGCTCAGTGGGTTGGTCCAGACATGAAAAACTCCAACGAATACATAGTTCACATTGATCAAACCACCCTTGGACTACCATCTAGAGACTACTATCTAGAGTATTCTAATATGAAGTACATTCGAGCTTACAAGGTGTTCATATTAACCATAGTGGAATTAATGGGAGGTCAACTTCAGAGAGCAGAAAATGAAACTGAGGAGTTGATACAGTTCGAAATGAAACTGGCTCAAATAATGGCATCTCCAGAGGAGAGAAGAAATATATCTGATATCTACTTGAGAACGGATCTTGCCTCTTTAACTCTGTACTTTCCCCAATTCAACTGGAAAGATTACTTTGATATTGTATTGGGTACTGATATAGACTTAAAAACACCGGTCGCTTGTTACTGTGCAAGATTTATACATGAACTGCTCTATCTAGTCAGTATTACTGATCCAAGAATACTGCAAAATTACCTCATCTGGAGATTTGTCAGACACAGAACCAACAACTTGGACCGAAGATTCCTGGATGCAAAGCAACGCTTTTATTACATTTTATTTGGCCGAGAGAAGAATCCTCCCAGGTGGGAGTTCTGCGTTTCACAAGTAAATTCGAACATGGGCATGGCATTGGGTGCAATGTTTGTTAAAAAGTATTTCGACCAAAGCAGCAAAATGGACACCATAGAAATGACCAAGGAGCTAGAGGAGTCTTTCCGAACAACTCTAGTGAAGAACTCTTGGTTGGACAATAACACCAAAGATTATGCACTGATGAAATTGGATAACATTGATTTGAAAATTGGCTTTCCCGATTTCATTCTCAATGATAATGAGTTAGCCATGAGGTATGAATATACCATTTTCGATTATGTTTTTCAAATAAACCTTGATTCTTTCCAAACTCTCTATTAATACAGTATCGATGTTTTCAATAACAGTTCCCAGAAAAGAACCTTTACCAGATTCATCTGGTAACATGGATCATGTTTATACTATGGTAAAAGAGGCATGCCAGATAAAATTGATATAATGTTGATGAGCTATACTGCAGAGAAAATAATATGATTGAACAAATGAAATTTATCAACTAGCATAAATCACATTATTTCCATTTACCCATTAGAAAAACCATTTATCATGTACATTGTATCTAATTGAGCTTCAACTAAAAAAAGGAAAGTTTTGAAGAAATAATTTGTATAAAAGTTGTATACATCAGTACAGCCTTTCTGAATCATCCACCAATATATAGGGTCTCCACTAGAAGCGTAGCGTATTACGGTTTTTTTAGGTTGAATGAAATATTTTGCATTTGCATATAGATTTTTCATGATGATCAAATATAATTTGACAAAAATCTGTTTCTCCAATTCTAGGTGAATCAAAACTCGAAAACTATCTCTTCTCAATTTTTCAAATTGAAATATGTTTCATTTAATAAATATTTTTCTTTTGGAAATATTTTTCTGAAAGTATGGGTTACACCTGTAATTCAATGTTTATATGAAAGTAGCAGTTTCTGTCTGAAAGTTCCTTCCTATAGAATTACTTTTTTGAGATTGACTGATTTCTTTCTTTCTTTGAAAGATTCCCACCTGTTTTTGTATCAGTTTCAACTGAAACAAGATTTCTTTGGATTTCGTAATTCATGAATGAATTGTGTGTTTTTTTTAATGTTATCTATATTGGAACTAATGAGCTCATAAGGCAAGTGTTTTACGGCAAAACATTGGATGTCTGCCAGTGAGGATGACAGTGTTCCAGGTAACTGAAATGTTACCTCTTTCATTTAGTATATTGTGTAGGAATTCTGTGAATGATATCTGATTTCATTCCATTTTGTATAATCCAGAGTTCATATAAAAGTATTTGTTTCAAAAGTATTTTCCTTTAGTGTAATCCAATGTTTATATGAAAGTAGCTGTTTCGAGAAGGCTTTTTCTTTCAAATTGTGTCCGAAACGTATTTGTTTGCATGATCTACATACATCTTTATATAGAATTACGTTTGTGAAATTGATTGATTCTTTCCTTTCTTTGGAAGATTCACACATGATTTGTATCAAGATGGAGGGGTAGAAAGCCAAAACTGTTCTTCCCCAAAAAGTACTAAAAATATACTCAACTTTTCAACTAAGTTTGTACTGAAAATGGGAAAGGTTGAATAGATCAGCATTTTGGCATTATATACCGATACAATGATAATGACATTATATACCGATACAATCATATACTTTTTGGATCATTTCACGGAATCCTGATGTGGAAGCAAAATATGCTATTTGCTTTATTCAATCTCGTCCACAAAGTATAGTTATCAAGCACTCCATATATCATCTCTTGTAGTATTCAGCAATGATCCATTTATGTTCCAGATATGACAACGTTGAGGTACATCCAGACTATTTTTTTGAAAATGTTTTGACTATCCTGAGACACCTAACACGGGTAGAACAGAAACGACTAGGATCTGTTGTGAACCGAACCATGTGGAGTACCCCGCCAGCAGTAGTTAATGCTTATTACAGCAGGAATAAAAATCAAATCATGTTTCCAGCTGGTATGTTGCAGCCTCCATTCTATAGCAGACATTTTCCAAAGGCTCTTAACTTTGGAGGAATCGGAGTGGTTATAGGACATGAGATAACACATGGATTTGATGATAAGGGTAACAATTTTACATTCATTAGAAAATAGTTGTTATGGAATAACATCAACATTAACATGTTTATCCTATGATTTTATCAAAGTTTTGAAACCGAATAAGTATTTCGTAAAAGTTTCATTGTAGGAATCAATATAAATCATATAGGGCAAAAAGTTGAAGTTGTAGACTTATCTATGAAGATGCTGCTAAATTTCATATTGTTGTGAATCAGGCAATTCTTGCAGCAATAAACAAAGTCGAAATTAGTCAATATAGAAACGATACAGAGCATCGATTTGTTCTTCAGAAAGTTTCAAACAGCACTATAAGATTGTAGGTTGTATTATTGGGCATCACACGTTAAAAGGTAAGACCTCGTTAGTCCTTAGCTCCCACAAGTTTCTCAACTTCTGAGAGTTGTCGTTCGTTAGGGGGGCTACAGCTGATTAACGGAAAAACAGATTTTTGTTAAACAGATTGGTATATCGCAAAAAATGAAAAATGTGTTTGACATGTTTGAACATGAAACATACCACAATGTATTCTTGATTAATGTATTTTTTAACTGTTAACAGATGTTTTCTACCCAAGCTGAAAGTAGTAAAATCAGGAACCATTGTTTCTGTCACGATTTTCAGATCAATATGTTTTTTGCTGTTCTGGAATCACCCCTATTACTGAGTTATTAATAATTTGGTATATAGTATGAAGCATTTTAAATAAACTTTCTGTAGAAAAGTAAGGGATTTCATCTTTCATATTATATCATTCTTATCGTTTCCAATTTATTATTATTGTAACAATCCTAGCATAACCTCAAAGTCATGACTCATCAAAATTAAAAATACTGATCGTGAATACGTTCCAGTATTTTTGATTGGATATGTCTGGAAGCTTCAAGTTGCCCCTCAGCGCTTTTAGGCTGAATAACCCAAAAATGGCGCTAGTCTTATTACATTCGCTACTTTTTCAGTTAGTACTAACCTTCAAAAGAAAGCTGTTAAAATTTGATGATATTCTGCTTATAAGTTTGTGAGGACTCCGCTCCATCAGAAACAACAATTAAACGTTGGTTTGCTGACTTCAGACGTGATCGTATAGACACCGATGAAACAGAACGCAGTGAACATCCAAATGAGGCAGTAACACCAGAATACATAAAAAAATAACACAATATTGTTTTGATTGATCGAAAAGTGAAGTTGTTGACTTTGTAAAGATTTAAAAAAAACTTGTATGCTTCATATTGCATGAGTATTTGACAATGAGGAAGATCTGTTCAAAGTGGGTGCCACGCGAGCTCACTGTTGTCCAAAACTAAGAACGTTTTGATGACTCTGACCAGTGTTTGGCTATGTTTGAATACAACAAATCGGAATTTTTGCATCGTTATGTGACAATGGATAAAACATGGATCCATCACTTCACTCCGGAATCAAAACGGTCTTCATCTGAGTGGAGAGCAACTCGTGAACCTCGTCCAAAGCGCCAGAAAGCACAACAATCGGCTGGAAAGGTTATGGCTTCGGTATTTCGGGATGTGCGTGGAGTAATATCAACTATCTTGAGAAGGAAAATACCATCAACGTTGAATATTATATAGCGTTATTGGAGCGTTCGAAGGCCGAAATTACGAAGAAATTGCCGCATATGCCGCACTGTGTCACAAGTCAATCAAAACAATGGCGCACATCCACCGTATTCACCAGATTTGGCTCCCAGTGACTACTGGCTGTTTATATACGTCGAAAAAATGCTCACCAGTAGGAAATTCCGCTCGAATGAAGAGGTTACTGCTGAAACAGGCCAATTGTGAGGCAAAAGATAAATAGTTCTACAAAAGTGGTATTGAAATGTTAAAACGGTGGTATTGAAATGTTATGAATGATTGTATGGCTCTTGATGGAGATTATGTCGATGAATGAAGCCAATTTTGATTAAAATGCGTTTTCTTTCCCAGAACCCGCGACTTTTCAGTCCATGTGTTATACTTTACAAAATATATTCATGTTCCTCGAATACTTTGACGACAAATTCTTTTCTTTCCATCTTTGTTTTTGCAAATGTTTCCTCTGCTACACTATTCTTTTTATAAAATTTTGTTAACTTACTTAATCAACGATTTAGGTTTGTTAAAACACCTCAGCTGTTGAATCTTCCAATACACTCCTATGAATAAATATTTTATGTATCCTGCATATTCATGGTTGTCAAAAACAATCTCTCCTCTCGTCAAAAATGAACATGCATGCGTTGAGTCAAGAATTTCGACATCTATATTTGAATTTGTTTAGATATTAATCATTTTTCAGGTAGGTTATTCGACCATGAAGGCAATCTACATATGTGGTGGAGAGACTCTTCTATAGAAAAGTTTTATGAGAAATCCCAGTGCATGATAGAACAATATGGACAATACGTTCTTCCTGATATACATGTTTCTCTAGACGGATATATGACTCAAGGAGAAAATATTGCTGACAATGGAGGTAAGACAAGAGTTATTCCAATACAATTAACTAAATTATATTAAAATCAGGAAAAAATTTGTATTTGAGGTAACATAACCAATTCAACAACTCAAAGTATCGTTTGAGTTCCCACAAATATATCACTCAGCCCCGCTTCTGTTCATCCTTTTCATTAATGACTTTTCTTCATATCAAAACTCTCAATTTTCCTCTTTGCAGATGATCTAAAACTTTATCGTTCCTTTGACGATCCTATGCTCTTAAAGAAATATATTCATAAATCAGATCAATTGAGTCGAATCAATAAATAAATTTGAATGTGTCATAATTACGAGTGGAATCAATTCATGGTAATTAGTTATCACGAGTAAATGGAATGGGCTCATTTAACAAATTGTTTTTATTTCATAATTTGAAAGTTTATGTTTCATATAGTACATTTGCAAAAAATCTGAATTTTCACTCTTTATCTTTCCCCTCAAATTAATTGTTGAATATGGCGTTCACCGAAACGGGGCGTGGTCAAGCTTGACGTCACATCAGTCGACTCGGCGACACGGCGACATGTGGTTGCTGGCAGATAAGCGAAATACGTGTGCTAAAGCCGTAAAAAGTAAGTTGTGTGTTGTTTACTACAGTGTGTTAACTGCGTACATATGAATAATGATAAAAAATGACGGTACAAGTATTGCATCGTTCCTAAATGTGAGAATTCTTCGATAACTGCACCAGGCAAAATTTTTATTTCACTGTTACGAAAGTTATGGCAGCGCGCTATGCGCTAGATTGAACATGAATTTTTAATTATAGAAACATATTTAAAAAAAGTAATACAAATTATGAAATTGGAAAAATTGACTGATTCCAGTGGCTTGTTCGTTTTTTCAAATGATTCGTTGAGTTATAGGCCAGTTTTCTTTCTCAAATAGTACATGAAAATTGTTTTTTGTAGAATGTCGAAAATATATTTTGTTTCAATCAATACGGATATTTCTTTTTCATTCTTAAATATATATTAATATCAGCAAAATAGTAAAATATAAGGTAAAGTCAAATTTTAGAACATTTGAAAGCATTTCTATACGAATCACGAATATTCAAGTAACCAAGATATCATTCATCTGCATGATTCACCCCAGAAGCAAATATCGTACTTCAAATTCGAAATCTATAGGAGAACTAATAAAATGAGAATGAAAAGCTAAAATACCAATGAGATCGCCATTTTTACTAGTTATTGCTAACATATGGAGTGGTTTGAAACTCTGGTCACAAGAAGCCCCGAGTCTGGTTAAAAAATGTTGACAACACCTTCATAGTATGAAACCATGAGAATACAGAATTAGATACTTTTCTACAACAACATCAACAGCGTGAAACCCTTCATCACCTTCACAATGTAAAAGAAAGTCCACAACGAAATGGCATTCTCAGACGTATTGGTGAAAAGGACCAAGACTAAGTGGAAAACATCTGTATATCGAAAACCCACTTACATGGGACAGTATCTGAATCATGAATCTAACTATCGTCAATCTAATAAAAGAGGAATCATCAAGATTCTAGTGGATCCTGCTTTAGGGCTCTGTAATACGAAGGAAGGAATCTAGGCATCATCAAAAAAAAATCTTCAACAAAAAGGTTACTCCAAAGTGATGATGAAACAGGAAGACACCAAAAACCTTGCAAAGAAGAGAAGCCCTCACAACCAGTGCTTGTACTTCCCTACACTACGACAGCGGAGTGTCGGAAAGGATAAGAGAAATTGGGTCCAAGTACAACATCACAATCTACTTCAGATCCGAAAACACAGCAAGAAGAAACTAGAAAATCAGTAATAGCAGAGCATGTTTGAACTTATTAACGTAACATCGTGGTTCCAGGCTGAGATCATCCAAGGGAGGAACACTGGTTTGAAAGGAAGTTCAAAGAAGCTGCATATATGTTGTCTAAAGATGTATTCAGCCAAGCCAGTGTAGGAATACGCAACATATGGTCATCTCCCACCAAACGATCAACTCTCGTTGAACCTGTGGATATAAATAATCTATAAATAATCATCATTGGGAGGAATAGTCCAGTCATCACTTGAAGACGATTGTGAATACTAACAATTGGGACATCGTCAAGCAACTTGGTTTGAACTTGCTTATTTTTATTTTCTTTCTTCTTTATTTTTTTCTACTGTGCGGACATTTCATTTTGCATCTTGATTATTTCATTCATTTCATTGTATTTCCATATCAGGTTATATTGCTTAATATAACTGATATTTCAGCTGAATATTACTGGAGTTTTTTTCCAACACCAAACCGTCATTTCAACACCTCAACACGTGTTTCGATCACGAAGTGATCATCTTCAAGAGGAAGATCAGTTTCATCTTCTTCAAGATGATCATTTGGTGATCAAAATACGTGTCGAGGTGTTAAAGTAACGGTTTGGTTACCGGTTGGAAAAATTCCAGTAATATTCGTTACATGGACTGTTTGGAACCAACAGTGCATCAAAATTTGATATTTTAGCTATTCATTCTGATTTCATTTGTTCTATCATAGAGTTCGAATCATATTAGAATAATATCAGACAATGGAAGTACGAACTAATGAAATTGATTTTTTTTACTGATATCTGTAATTATTCGGCTGACCCAGACATTCATCAACATGAATGCACTTACGAATGCTTGATCTTACCAGAGATCAATATGGATAAGATGACATCGAAAACGTTGTGAATATCAACCCTTTGTCTGTGACATTATATATCTAGCAAAAGTATCACCAGCAATTATCGATTTCCTTAAATTACTTGGAATTATTTTTTTTCAGTTTACCAGCTTCACTGTTTTAAATTCTGTCAACAGAATGAAAACATTCAACATATTTACCATGAATGTTTCTAAGATCAGGAGAATTTTGTATGACATGAGCTTTTTAATTCAATCAGGTGTTTAAACGTACACACTTGGAATATATGACAAAAATTATTTGTCGTTTATTGCTTTTTTGGCTCTGGTTACATCTGGTTGACTTGAGGAGGCTTGTCCATCTTTGGTATATGTGGATTGACATTTCTGTCGATCCCATAGATGGCGTCTATATAATGAAAGATGTCATTGGCTTTACTTACTTAGGCTGATGCTTTAATATCAGTTGAGCCCAGTTGTGCATGCGTGGTTCAGCCTAGCACGAATGCTTTGTTCTTTTAGCTCTTATTATATCTATGCAAATATATCTGGGTATAGCTGAAGTTATTTCTTTATTATATGTTGTGTTGTAAATTATCATTCTCCAGTAACAGCTTAGTTTTGTGCATTTCAATATTGTAATGTCAATTAGGTTAGCCCGGTATAGTCTATCCATTCCCAATTGGAACGGCAATAAAAATAAGAGTACAGACATAAACATTTCTTGCATGTGGCCCCTAGTCGCCCAGATAGTTAGTAAACGTGCTATCAAATGAGGAGTAAAGGCTAGGCTAACTGGACTGGCTGAATACTATGATTTCGTCTGTTTCACAATATGTGTTTATCAGTGCCGTGTGTTCGTGGGGTTAGGTGAGGTAGTGGCTGGTTTGGAAACCGATTTTTGAAAACTTTTTCTTGAGATCAATTACCCTAAAACCAAACAGATATTTTTGCACTCAACGCGTGTTTCGCTAACAAGATTAAGTTAGCATCTTCAGGAGAAGCAAATTGATACTGAATATAAAGACAAGGGTTAGCTCTTTATATACCTAAAGTTTTTTGGTCGGATGTTGACTTTGATTGTTAAAGGATGATTATTCGAATTGATTTTTCGGTCGAAAATTAACTAGTGGAACCACTACCTGCAAAGTAATTTGTCGAAAATTCATTAAAAAGCGGACAAATTAATTCGCAAGTAGTAGTTCCACTAGTTAATTACCGAAAAATCAATTAGGATATTCAACATTTAACAAACAAAGTCCACATCGGACCAAAAAACTTTAGGTATATAATAGGCTAACCCTTGTCTTTAGATTCAGTATCATTTGCTTCTCCTGAAGATGCTAACCTTGTTAGCGAAACGCGCGTCGAGTGCAAAAATAATAATTTGGTGTAAGGGTAATTGATCTCTAGAAAAAGTTTTCAACTTTCACACCAAAGGTTCCAATCTCATCGTTTAAACCGATTTTTGTGAAAATCTTACTGTTTTTGGGTACTTTCACCAATATGGCTTTCTGGAGACTTTTTGAAACAAATGATAACATTACGTGTGGGGAATCTGTGTCAATCGACAGTGATCCGGAATTTGAAAAAAGGTTTTACATGTTCAAGTTCAGCGAGTAATTTCAAATATTCATGAATGCTTGAAGAAGGAGAACTTTCACACTTCACAGAATGCTATTGTGAATATAATATGCGAGTTAACGAAACTATCTCGTTCGACAGTTCTTTGATTCATTAAAATAGGGGATCTTATTGACCATGCAATGAAATGAAAACATAAGAATAAAAAAAATCGCAAACGTTGATGCTGCATTGTTCAACTCCGACAAGAACATTTGAGGCGAATGAAAAGCTATCGAAACTTGGTTTAACACTCATGATGTAGTCAAATATGGCTGGGTAGGCGATACCAAGTATTGAGCTTTGAACACACCTTCTTCAAGGGGAAACCGTGTTATAATTTCGC